>JBBPBT010001178.1:2060999-2251604 GCA_037974875.1 Cicer bijugum | reverse complement strand
ATTAAACATTAATTTAAATTAATGTAAATTATAAATAAATTATAATTTAAATTAAAATTAAATTAAAATTTAAATAATATTAAATATTAAATATTAATTATTAAATATTAAAAATTAAATATTAAAAATAAATATTAAATATTAAAATTAAAATAAATATTGTATATAAAAACATAATATTAATAATAATTAAAGCTAGCTATAGCAATCATGATAAAATCAAATAAAACATGCATTCCAAAATTATCAATTAATGTCTTACAAACCCAAAATTAACAAATAATGTCTTATAAAGTGGAAATTAATTAAACACACATTAATAATGTCATACAATCCAAAAATAAATTATGAAATTCTTCAAATGATCACATCAATCATCATAATAATTTGTCTGATCAGCTCCACTCCCACCATCATTATTTCCTGCATTCATACCCGACGAAAGAAGTCCTTCTAAAGTATTATGCATTTGTGTTGGAGGAGACATCATGCTTTGAAATTGAATTTCATCTTCAATGGCACCACCAGTAGTCGAAGGAGGAGCCCTAGCTGAATGAGGTTGATTTAAATCTGGTCTGATCAACCCAGCTGTTGGCATAGTCGGTCGGTATGCAGTTTGATGATCTGGTTGAGGTTGAGGAAGTTGATGTGAAGATGATGGAGCATACTGATAATTATGAAAATATTGTTGTTGCTGAAACATTGGCGGCTGTTGTTGCTGGAAGGCAGAGTTCGAAGGATCCTGTTGCTGAAACGTTGGAGGCGGTTGATGCTGCTGGGAGTATTGGGAGTAACTCTGTTGCTGCTGGAAAATTGGTTGTTGCTGCAAGTACTGAGGCCGAGGCGGGAACTGCTGATGAAAGACAGGAGGAAATGAAAATTGTTGTTGTTGAAATTGTTGTTGCTGCTGAAACTGCTGCTGCTGCTCTTGAAACCTCTGTTTCCATTCCTCATTCAATTTATCAATCGCGGCTTGTATCAGCTGCTGTGTCCTTTCTTCTTGCTCACTTGCCCATTGCTCCTTTAACTGATCAAGATTATCTATCGGCACTGGACGATGAGTTCGATCCGTACTAGCATAAGAAGAAGACGTCTCAGTCTGAATATAGCCGGTTGGACCTTTCACAAAGGTTGATGATAAAGTACCGGCTCCCAGCACACGCCCTTTGTACTTGCCACCACTGATGTTCATAAAACTTGCGGTCTCATATTGTTTCCGCTGATCTGGAGTAGCTCGCATAGCAGGAGGAAGAGTAGCTTGATGATCATCCCATTCTTTCATGACATGTTCAAGTTGTTCCTAAATTAAAAATCAAAAAATTAAAAATTTAATTAGTTAATAAGTAATATATAATAATTTAAAGATGTAAATATAATTATCAATATATAACAATTACCTGAATCGTTTTTGATAACGAATCAATATACTCATTTGTTTGAGGATTAACATGAAGATAGCGATGTATCTCAGCCTGAGTGACCTCCCTTCCGAGTTGCTTGTCCTAAAATATATATTAAAATAATGTCAAGTTTATGGTGAAATGTGATGATTAATTGAATAAAAATTAATAGATATATATATATATATATTATAAATAAATAATTAATTACCATATAATATTTAATTTCTCCAGCAGACATGGAACCTCCCTTATGAGTACTAGTACCCCTCTCAGATGCTCTATTAATCTTTGCTTTTTCTCTCTTCTGTTTGTAAGCATCTGTGTTCCACTTACTCCACAAAGCAGTCCAAACATTTTCACCAATCCAATTAGGTCGTTTTTCTTCGCCCTTATTACGTGCGTAAGACAACATAGATGAGAGACGCTTTGAAAAGCGATGGTCAAATGAAGCCATAACTGCGACATCATGCTCTCTTTTCCAAGTACATTTAGTTTGTTGTTTGTTTAAATTTAAAAAATATTAAAAATATAATTCAATTAAACAATCAAACGTACGTATATATAATTAATTAATTAGTACTTAAATAAAATAATGTAATCACTTACTTTGAAGCAATGTAGAAACTGATCAACTTCTCTAAATTGAGGTGTCTTATCCTCTTTAATCTCACCCCAAGACAACCATGGCTTTTTGTATTTCTCTTGTATCACTTCAGCAATTGCCTTTGCAGATGGTTTAAAAGGAAGATATCTTCATAATTTACATGCAAATTAAATATAAAAATTAATTAATAAAATAATGTAACATGAAATGCAATAATAAAATATTTAACAATCATAGTTTACATACCCATCTCCTTCTGGAATTATGACAATGCGGTTGTAGCAATCAACACATCCGGGTTCCATTATTTCATCCAAGGTATAAGGCTCTACTGGGACCTCCAGATATACAGGAATAGCTCCACCACTAGTACCAATGGTCGGCATCGGCATGAGAGATGGGTCATTAACAACACGTGGTCTCTCAACTTTTTTCTTACCACGTGATGTTCTGGATATTCCATGTATTGCTGCCGTTCCTGGTCCTCCTGATCCTCCTGAACCTCCTGAACCACCTGATCCTCCTACTCCCACTGAAGCCATGTCTATATATATATATATATATACATCCATATCCATACATATATATATAATATAATATATGTGTGTATGTACAATTAACATAAGATTAATTATATGTAAATAATAAAGAAATAAAGAAATATACATAAATGCAGAAATAAATAAATAAATAAATTTTTTACATAAAGAACTAAAGAAATAAATAAATAAAGAAATATATATATATATATATATATATATATAAATAGTGATATATCCATACATATATATAATAATGAAATATACATAAATATCAATATCCATACAAATTATATATATATATATATATATTTATATATATATATATATATATATATATATATAATGCCTAATTAATTAATTGTCTTCGTCTTGGTCATCTTCATCATCAGTATATTCATTTGATGAGTGATTTAAGTCAATATTGGCTTCATCGTTCTCTAATTCATCTATTTCTGGTTCATCAACTTCTTCTCCAATGTGTGACTCATGACAAAGTTGACTAATAGTCTCATCTCCAATCACATGATCCAAATTTGACATTTCATCCATTTGAAATGCAACTTCTTCATTTTGACCTGCTTCAACTTCTTCTATTCCACTCGTTGGTCTTGTTTTGATTGCAGCACACCAACCTTGCTTGCTTCTGACAGTTGATGGATAAGGAACATAATACACTTGTCTTACATTATGGGCCATGGCAAATGGATCAAACCGTGGATATCTTTTGCTCATTCGAATGTCTACAGTATTGGATATGAAATTGATTTTAGTTCCTCTGCTAGATGGATCAAACCACTTACAGTAAAACAACACCACTTTTTTCGCATAATCTAGGAACGTGTAGTCAATTTCATAAATATGCTCAATTATGCCATAGAAATCTTCTACTACACCACTATCAGAGACACTCTTCATACAAACTCCACTGTTAATTGTTTCTTTTCCTTCAGTGTGAAATTTGTATCCATTGATGTAATAGGTGTGCCATTCTTTGAAACTTCTACTCGGGCCCATAGATAAGTGCCTTAAGTGGATGTTGATAGGAGTTGGTTCTTCCAGATGCACTTGTTGTTGAAACCATGATGGGAAATTTGAATGTATATCATCAGATGATTGTCCCGTATTTAAAAATGCCCTGATCGATGACCATATATATATATGGTGAATATCAATTTAATCATATAATAAAATATAATTATTTAATAAGATCGGAGAGGAATTTCATACGTACTCAATGTATGGTTTAACTTCAGTGCAGTTAATCAAAACGTGAACATGTGCCGCATTAAATACTTTGTCGCTTGGCAAGAAAATCGGAAAATCCCTACCAGCATGATGACCAGACAAGCAAAAAACTGATAAAGCATGTGGATGACGTATAACGCTATCAGTAGCGTTTCTTCCGTTAACAGGTGACAATGTTTCATTGTTGAAATAATGAGAACAAAAGTGTGTTGTTTCACGGTGTAGGTAAAATGAACAAATTGATCCCTCAACTCTAGCTTTGTTTTTCACCGACCGTTTTGAATAACCCATGAACCTATAATATTACAGAGATATGTATATAAGTTGAAGTATATTGAAATTAATTAAAGAGATGTGTATATATATATCACCTTTCAAATGGATACATCCATCTATACTGAACTGGTCCACCAAGCCTAGCTTCACTTGCAAGATGCACTGAGAGATGCTCCATCGAATCAAAAAACCCAAGAGGAAATACTTTCTCCAACTTACATAGAATTATCGGAATGTCATTTTCCATCTTGATCAGATCTTTATCAATGAGTGTTGAAGAACACAAATTCTTGAAATATTGACTCACTTCAATAAGTGGGTTCAATACATGTGTCGGTAAAGCACTAAAGGCAATAGGAAGTAAACACTCTAAGAATATATGACAATCATGACTTTTCATCCCATGCATCCTCCCATTTTCCACATCAGCACATCTTGCCAAATTCGAACAATAACCGTCAGGCGTCTTCAGCTCTTTGATCCAACGATAAACAGATTTGGCTTCATCATTAGATAAAGTGTAATTCGCACGAGGTTTTAGGGTCTTGCCGTTTTGTTCGACCAACAACAAGTCTGGTCGTCTGCAATATATACCTATGTCTTTTCTAGCTTTGTCATTATCTTTTGTTTTCCCTTTCACATTCATCACAGTATTAAAGATGTTGTCAAAGAAATTTTTCTCAATATGCATAACATCGAGATTATGTCTCAAAAGATTATCTTTCCAATACGGTAGATCCCAAAATATACATCTTTTTGTCCAATTATGCCATTGTCCAACCTTGTGGTTTACAAGCCACACCATTAACAACATGTACCTTTGGCATATCTTTTACTTTATTCCAAACTTGTTCTGATGTCAATTTCATCGGGGGTCCTAGATTTTCTGCATATCCCTTCATAAATGTAGCTTTGTTCCTTTTAAATGCATGATCAGCAGGTAAAAACCTACGATGCGAGTCAAACCACGATGCCTTCCCACCAAATTTTAAGGTAAATGCTTTCGTATCTTCCATACAAATAGGACAAGCTAGTTTACCATGGGTGCCCCATCCTGACAACATCCCATAAGCGGGGAAATCATTAATGGTCCACATCAATGCAGCTCTCATCATAAAATTTTCTCTCCGAGCAATATCATATGTCAAGACACCATTCCACAACCTCTTCAAATCGTCAATCAAAGGTTGTAAATAAATATCAATACCAGTTGTAGGATTAGAAGGACCTGGTATCACAGCAGCTAAGAACATATATGGTTTAGACATACACATATCAGGAGGAAGATTGTAAGGAGTAACAATAATCGGCCAACAAGAATAAGGAGTAGACGATGCTTGTATGTAAGGCGTAAATCCATCCGAGGATAATCCAAGTCTTACATTGCGTGGATCTGACGCAAAATCAGGATGTATTTGATCAAAGTGTTTCCATGCCTGACCATCAGAAGGATGTCGCAACTCGCCTGAATTTCTTCTATTCTCATAATGCCACGTCATCTTTCCTGCAGTTTGTATTGATGCAAACAGTCTTTGCAATCTTGATACAATAGGGAGGTAAAACATTGCTTTCCTTGGAATTAATTTTCCCCTACTTACCCTTGAGTTATTCCTTTGGTGATACCTTGGTTCTTGACAAAACTTGCATTCAACTAAGTTTGCATCATTCATACCAAATTCATTGTCATAATACAACATGCAGCCTTTAACACAACAATCAATCCTCTTGACACCTAATCCTAACTTTGAAACTAACCGTTTCGCATCGTAATAACTTTGCGGCAAACCATCTCTCACAGGTGTTGCGTCTAACATCATTTTAGTCATCAAATCCAAAGCTAAATCAGAAACATGAAATTGAGACTTTAGACCTAACAGTCTAATACACATTGATAACTTTGAGTTTGAAGAACCTTCAAACAATGGTTTATTTGTCTCTTTCAAAAGACCATAAAATCTCTGAGCTTCTTCATTGGGAAGTCCATCGGTATCATCATATTGATCTTCATTGAATGACAAATTAACCCCAACAGCATCCGAGATCATATCATTCATCGCCTCAAAGTGTTGATGGTTATAATAATCTATACCTAACATGTTAGTACTACTTGAAGGACCTATGTTATAATTCTCCAAATATGTACTAGTATTAGGCGCGACCGGAGACTCTTCGCCATGATTAGTCCAAATCCAGTAGTTAGGCATAAATCCGCCTGCATACAAATGCACTCTTATTTCATCTTCACTTTTAAACCGTCTACATCGACATAAACAACATGGACATCTCATTCCCCCTTCATCTTGGACAATTTTTTGCACTCTCGCAAAATTGAGAAACTCTTCGACCTTGTTAGCAAAACGTTGTTTAAGACCCTTTCTTCCGGGAAAATTCCTATCGTACATCCAACTACGGTCTAAATCCTTAGTTGCTATATATATATATATATATATATATATATATATATATCAATATTTTATATATTAATTGCTTTATTTTTCAAAAGCATTAATATAAATTTTGACATATTTATATGTCAATTAGGGGAGCATGCATTTGCACACAATATAATATATTATTGTCAATACAATAATAAAATATATACTAATTAAATACAATAATAAAATATATATCAATACTATCAAAAAAATAATAATTAAATAAACATTATACAATATCAATACTTAGAACAAAAATCAATACTTATAACAATAATATAATAAAATATCAATACTTATAATAAATTATAAATAATATTATAAAATATTAATACTAATTATAACAAAATATAATAATTAATATGATAAATTTTAATAATGTTTTTTTAAAATCAATAACTTTGATATATATGTCAATTAGGGGATTATATATTAATTAATTTGAAAACAATATAATCAATTATTAATCAACACTATATCATTATACAAATATATATGTCAATTATGATGTTTTTTTTAAAAATCAAGACTAATAATCAATACTTATTTATAACAAAAAATAATAATATTATCAATTTTAATAATGTTTTTTTAAATAATAATTATATTAAAATCAATATATTTTAACCGTGGCTTGAAACTTTAAAACTAATCTAAATATATTAAAACCAACATCATTCCTATTTTTTTAAAAATAAATTTATAAAACTAATCTAAATATATATATATATATATATATTACTAATCTATATTTTAAAATATATAAAATACTAACTTGATGCCGAGTAGCGTCTGACTTCAAGCTTTCACTCACGTACGATGCTTGCAAGTCTTCGAAATAATTAGCAACCACTATACAAAAATAAAAATCAATAACATTAATTAGTTACATCAAATTAAAATATCAAATTAAAAATTCACTTATATAATATAATTTATATACTTACCAAATTTTAAATGAAGAGTAATGAAGTTGTAGAGAGAAGGAGGAGAGTATAGTGATAATGAAGTTGTAGAGAGAAGTTAGATGTGAAAAATGAAGAAGGAGGTGGGAAATATATATAGGATTAGCCTTGGGAATTTGTGGCGGCCAAAGCAGCCACAATGGCAATGGCTAGTGGAATTTGTGGCGGCCTAGCCCGTCAGAAAGGGCAACGGCTATGTACACATTTGTGGCGGCCTTTGCCGCCACAAAATCTAACGGCTATGACACTTGTGACGGCCTAAGCGGCCAGAAAAGCCACGTGAATTTGGGCGTATTTTGTGGCGGCCTTTGCAGCCACAAACGCCACGTGCACAATCCATTGTGACGGCATAGGCCGCCACAAATTCACTGGTCTTTTCAAGCTTTTGTGACGGATTTGGCCCTCACAAAATTAATCCTTTGTAGCTGTAAAAGCCCTCACAAAATCCAGAAATATTTAACTGGATTTTGTGGCTGCCTTAGCCCTCACAAAATCACATGATCCAAATTTTGTGAGGGCTTAGGCAGCCACAAAATCCAGTTAAATATTTAAAAATTTGTGAGGGCTTTTTCAGCCACAAAAAATGACCAATTTCAATTTTAGCTTTTGTGAGGGCTTTTTCGGTCACAAATTTGTGAGGGTTTTATTCAGCCACAAAATATTTATAAAGTTGGCCACAAATTAGAGAAATTCTTGTAGTGAAGGTACCGAGAAAAGAAAGCTGCAAAGTCAAGGCAAATGTAGAGGTGTTGATCCAATTCTCTTTTTCAAAGAAGAAGTAATTATTAATAGTATAAAGGATTTTTATGGAATAGACGAGCGTTTTCCATTCAATGGTCAGTTTGTTAAAAGAAACAGTGAAATGAATCGTGTGAAAAGAATTTACTATGTCTCCAAGTCAGTCAACGATATTCTTGGGTTGAATTTCTCAATTGGGCAATAACTCAAAATAACCTTAGTTGGACTGAAGATGTTTGTAAGTATATTTTATTCTCAAATTTAGTGATATTGTTGTATTTTTGTTAGAATTTTAATCTGCATGCATGATTGTGATTGGCTGACAGTGTAAAAAACTCTACTATACATGTTGGTGCATCTCCCTATTCTCCTATTGTTTTACAAGGTTGATTTATTTATCTATCATATTCCAGATTTAAATAAATAATAGTTTGTGTAGACAATAATGATCTCACAGTTAGAAGGTCTAAAAACATTGGTTAGTGACTTGGTAGATAATGGTGTAGGCGCAAAAGATCGATATAGGCATGGAAGACAAATTCGAACAGAGTTTGAATATCAAAAGTTAAACATATAAACTTTGTATTGTTTCATGTTGAAGAAGTCAATGATATTTATATCTTGTTGCTTCTCATAGAATTAGATTCTAGTACATCATCAATCATTTAATGAATTTTAGTACTTTGTCATTTCTATTTCCTATTTTGTTGGCTCAAATGTTAAGGTGCATGTTCAGTTTTTATTGGATATGATTTATTGTTGACCATCTCATCTCATTTTGACATAATAATTTGTAAGGATTACGTGTAATATAACGACTAATTATCAGACTTTCTTACTTATGGATTGAAAGTTGTATCTCAGAATGTGGTTCCACGGTTAGAATCTGTATTCTTTGATTTGAATTTCACACCAAATGAGTTTGATAGATTTGATGAAGTTTATGGATTGTGTGAGGGTGCAATTAAGCTACCAAGAGACATACTTAGCAAGATTAGTCCATTACATGGGCTCAAGGAAATCTTTCGAACTGGTGGTGAACAGTTCTTCAAGTATCCACCACCTAAAGTAATTCGAGATATATTTCATTTTCAAACAATAAAATTACTTGGATCTATAATCACCCTATTAAATATTACTGTTATATTGTTTTACAATAAAAAAAAAAGGAAAACGTGTATTAATCTCATGATACAATCTTATTTGACAATTATTATTTGAGCAGCGAATAAATCTGCATGCATGACTGATGAAGAATTTGTAAGAGAAATGCTTGCTGGAGTAAATACAAATGTGATTTGTTGTGTTAAGGTAAGCTTAACTAAGAGTTTTCAATAAAATTAGTACCATAAAGGTTGGATTTTTTTTGCAGGTTAAATAAGATATTGATGACCTTAATTAGATTAATGTAGCTGACTTAATTGGTAAAGCATGAGATTTGAGATGTTCACCAACAATGTTTTATGAACTTTTGTTTTATCTTGAGTGTTATTTTGCTGTACAAGTTACCTCTGCATGATGTATGGTGACCCATACTTTTTGGAGTAGTTTAAGACTTTGTAATCAGGGTTAGGTGACATACCACCATATTGTCCTACTGTTTTACTCTTTTGTATTTTTTTATATATTGTATCAGAAAAAATATTTTGAGATGAATGAAAGTGATCTATGTTTCTGAATTTCAAAGAGATAACAATTGGTATCTAGAGCCTTTTTGTTCTTGAAGGGCCTATGATTTAAAACCACAGAAAATCCAACATACCAAATTTTTACAGAAATGGAATACCCTTTTGAAAAGAAAAAATCATACCCAACTTTTTTTCTTGATGGCTTCTAACAATATTACACTACCAGCACCTCCTATATTTATAGGAAAGAATTATGAAATCTTGTGTGTAAAGATGAGGACTCAATTGAGAGCATATGATCTTTGGGAGGTTGTGGAAACAACTACTGAACCACCACCATTGCAAGAAAATCCAATTGTTGCTAAAATGAGATTCCACAGTGAGCAAGTTTCTAAGACAACTAAGGCTCTTACCATCCTTCACTCTACTGTGAATGATTATGTTTTCATGAGAATCTCACACTTGGAGACAACAAAACAAGTTTGAGAGAAGATGGAAGAAGAGTTTTTTGGGAATGAAAGAACCAAGCAAATGCAGGTTCTTAATATCAAACGAGAGTTTGAAGCCTTGAAGATGAATGAAGCTGAAACCATAAATGATTTCATGACCAAAGTTATGAAAGTTGTAACCCAAATTAGATTGTTGGGGGAAGAATTTCTTGATAGTAGAATTGTAGAAAAAGTCTTGGTGGTTTTACCCGAAAAGCTCGAATCCAAAATTTCATCACTTGAAGAGTCTAAAGATATTTCTACGATAACCATAACAGAACTTACAAATGCTCTTCAAGCTCGAGAATAGAGAAGAATTCTTTGACAAGAGGAAGCAACGTTTCCAAAGTGCTCTTCAAGTCAAACACAAACAAAAAGCCATAAAAATCAAAGATGAAAAAAAATTTGTCGGACAACATTATAGAAACGATACAAAGAAGAAAGAAAGGTTTCCAAAGTGTGGAATCTGCAAAAGAACTAGCCACAAAGAGAGTGATTATTGGTACAAAGGAAAAAATCCACTTCCAATACAATGTAGATATTACAACAAAAATGGACATATTGGGAGGTTTTATAGGCTGAAACAACAGCAACAAAATCAACAAAGTCACACTTCTCAAAAGGAAAATGTGACTGAAACGGATGATAGCGTAGAACTCTTGCTCATGGCCAAGACTACAAAAAGTTAGGAGGATGTAGATCTTGGTTTATTGATAGTGGATGCACACAACACATGACTAGGAAACCAGATTTTTTTTCAAAGATCAAACATGCTACAGGATCTATAAAGATCAGAAATGGAGAAAAAGTTGCCATCACGAGTAAAGGAACGATGAAAATTTATACTGCAACAGGTATTAAATACATTTATGATGTGTTTTTAGTGCTTGAACTTGATCAAAACCAGTTGAGTGTGGGTCAAATGATGCAAAACGTCTACTGCTTGTTATTTAAAGAAGGAAGTTGTGTGATTACAGTAAGACCCGTAATTTTAAATTATACCTTATGGATTTTGAGGGATTTTGGTATTGAACTCAGAGGCTTTTTAGCCAAGTTATTAATATTTTGGAGTTTATATGATCAAAAAGATATTTTGATGCCCGATTAAAATTACTCGTCGATAAATAAGTTAATTAACTGGGGTGAATCTTTTACGAATAGTTTTATGCGTTTTGGGTAAAAGAGTAATTTAATAAATATCTATAAAGTTGGAGATATTTGTTAATTATTATTAATATATATATATATATATTTATATATATATAGAAAAGGAAAAGAAAGAAATAAGGAGAAGAGAAGTAGAAATGAAAGAAAAAGAGAGAAAGGAAAAACAAAGGAAGCAAAAACAGAATTCCATCTTCCTCACTGCCTCGCGTGAACAAATTTCTCCCTTCCTCCATTGTTGCTCGTTTTTGCTTCCTTTTCTTTCCTTAGAGTTCGAAATTGATAGTGGGTTATAGGACAAGGATTTCTCAACTTCACTCTTCCTCTTTGATTCGAAAACGGAGAAAAACGGTATTAGGGATTCAAACTCAAATCTCCCCGTTTCATCTAGATCTAAGCCTCCTTTCAATAAGTGATAGAAGGGAAGGTTGCTCACCTCCGTGCTACGGTGCTAGTGGACCAACTTTGGAAGCGGCGTTGCGAGCGGAGATTTTACCGGATTTGCTCACGGTACCGTAATCGAACGTAAAAGCTAAAGTGAAGGTAAGGGCTCCTTCCAAACTTTTAGTTTGCATTTAGGGACTTATCTGTGGTTGTGAGGAAAAGAATTTGGTTAGGGTTAAAGTAATGTTTCGTGGAAAATGAATTTTAAACTCATTTATGTTTGATTTTGAGTATGTGAAACTTGTTGTGTTTGAGTGACGGATTGTGTTGATTTATGTTCGTTGTTTTGGATGTGTTCTTAATTGATACTGATGAAATTTGAGATGTGTTTTGTGTGGAAAAACGATTTGGTGTGAATAATGGACTGAATGTGAAAGTATGTTTGAGTTTGTTCGGTGTGGAACGTGAAAACCATTAAGTTAAACGAGTATTAAGAATGGGGAATCTCTTAGTGTCTCATTTACTTAATGTGAGTTTGTGAAAATCGTTTAAGTTAATTGGGCGTTAAGAATGGGGAATCTCTTAACGTCTTGGTTACTTAATGTTTGTTTTGGAAAATCTTTTATGTTAAATGAGAATTAAGAATGGGGAATCTCTTAATGTCTCGTTTACTTAATATTTGTTTTGAAAAATCGTTTAAGTTAACTGGGCGTTAAGAATGGTGAATCTCTTAATGTCTTGGTTACTTAATGTTTGTTTTGGAAAATCTTTTAAGTTAAATGAGAATTAAGAATGGGGAATCTCTTAATGTCTCGTTTACTTAATATTTGTTTTGAAAAATCGTTTAAGTTAACTGGGCGTTAAGAATGGGGAATCTCTTAATGTCTTGGCTACTTAATGTTTGTTTTGGAAAATCTTTTAAGTTAAATGAGAATTAAGAATGAGGAATCTCTTAATGTCTTGTTTACTTAATATTTGTTTTGAAAAATCGTTTAAGTTAACTGGGCGTTAAGAATGGGGAATCTCTTAATGTCTTGGTTACTTAATGTTTGTTTTTGAAAATCTTTTAAGTTAAATGAGAATTAAGAATAGGGAATCTCTTAATGTCTCGTTTACTTAATATTTGTTTTGAAAAATCGTTTAAGTTAACTGGGCGTTAAGAATGGGGAATCTCTTAATGTCTTGATTACTTAATGTTTGTTTTGGAAAACCTTTTAAGTTAAATGAGAATTAAGAATGGGGAATCTCTTAATGTCTCGTTTACTTAATATTTGTTTTGAAAAATCGTTTAAGTTAACTGGGCGTTAAGGATGGGGAATCTCTTAATGTCTTGGTTACTTAATGTTTGTTTTGAAAATCGCTTAAGTTAAATGAGTATTAAGAATGGGGAATCTCTTAATGTCTCGTTTATTTAATGTTTGTTTTAGTAAACCGTGCAGATCCGTGATAGGTGGCACCTTGGTAAACGGTATGGGCCCGTGATAGGCAGTACGTTTATGGTTTACGATTTTTGGTAAGTTGTGCAGACCCGGGATAGGTGGCACCTTGGTAAACGTTACGGGCCCGTGATAGGCAGTACGTTTACGACTTACGTTTCTTGGTAAACGGTACGGGCCCGTGATATGTAGTACGTTTATGGTTTATGATTTTTGGTAAGTTGTGCAGACCCGGGATATGTGGCACCTTGCTAAACGATACGGGCCCGTGATAGGAAGTACGTTTACGACTTACGTTTCTTGGTAAACGGTACGAAACCCGTGATAGGCACTACGTTTATGGTTTATGATTTTTTGTAAGTTGTGCAGACCCGGGATAGGTGGCACCTTGGTAAACGGTACGGGCCCGTGATAGGCAGTACGTTTAAGACTTACGTTTCCTGGTGAATTGTGTTTGTCCCGTGAGAGACTGCACAGGTGTTTGTCCGTGAGAGACTACACTTTGTTAAATTGTGAATTGTTGGTACATTTTGTCCGTGTGGGTATTGTGTTAAAAGTGTTAAGTGTTATGTTTTGGAATTTGGTGATAGCATGTTTAACTGCAATACTATTTCGAAACTCATGTTGTTGTAGCGATTGCGTTATTAGTGCTAAGTGTTAAGATTTGGGATTATTTATGAATGTGATTGAGTTAGTTTATGAATTTTTGAAAGAATACACAGAGAAATCGATTTACCCAATCGATTTGATGAGTTACAGGGGCCCTGTCTTTCACGAAATCGATTTACCAATCGATTTTGTAATATTTTTTTCAAAACCAATTAAGTAATCGAATTGTCAAATCGATTGGATTCATTACAGCGGCTCTGTCTTTCACAAAATCGATTTGCTCAATCGATTGGATTCAATACAGGGGCTCTGTCTGTCAATCGATTTACCCAATCGATTGAGTCAATCGATTTACCCAATCGATTGAGTCAATCGATTTACCCAATCGATTGAGTCAATCGATTTACCCAATCGATTGATTTAAGCCCAGAATTCAAATTTCACTAAAAACCTTCAGGAAATCGATTTGGAAGTCGATTGGCATTAAGTTAGTGGCTCAGCTATGCTGTCACTCGATTGCCCAATCAATTGCCCAATCGAGTGAATTAAGCCCAGAGTTCAAATTTCACTAAAAACCTTCAGGAAATCGATTTGGAAGTCGATTGGCATTAAGTCAGTGGCTGAGCTATGCTGTCACTCGATTGCCCAATCAATTGCCCAATAGATTGAATTAAGCCCATAGTTCAAACTTCACTAAAAACATTCAGGAAATCAATTTGGAAATCGATTCGCTTTAATACAGGGGCACAATTATCCATTTATTCGATTTCCCAATCGATTGGCTTAGTGGAAATTCTTATTTTGAGTTAGATAATCAATTGCTCAATTAATTTATCAATGTTTTGTTCAGTTGTGTATTACTTGATGGATTGAGAACTCTATTTGATTTCATTTACATTTGGCAAGCATTGTATGAACTTTTAGCATATGGAAAATCCTTTTAAGGTGCATGCTAAGTTGAAAAGTTATTTTGTGCATTTAAAAACTTAAATGTTATGTGTTAATTGTTAATTTCGGTTGGTGACCCTTTACAACTATTGTGGAAATATGGGCTTTGCCCTCAGATGAGAGTCAGGATGATCCCACCGATTCGTACCCTCCGGACGGGAATGTGGATGGGAGTGCTTGATTGGAGCTACGTTAGGAGAATCCCACGGGGCGCGTGGAGATTACTCAATGCGTATAGTTTTTGTTATGTATAGAATGATCAGACTAGGTTGTCACTCAGGACACATATGTCTTTCTTTTGGGCTACCTTTATGTTAAGTTGAAATGATGTTCTTGTACTATTGTTGACATCAGGACATGCTTTGGATTTATATTTTGAAAAACTTTTCCGCTGCTTGTAAATTTTAATGACTTAATTATTTATCCAAAGGTTTTACCTTATTTATTTCTCTGTTGTATTTTAATTCCTTTTGAAAAAAAAATACACCCTCATTTTGAAAAACGGGGTGTTACATTGTGGTATCAGAGCTTTGGTTTGGTTTTCTTTGGGGGCTGTGGAACCTTTAGTTCTAGATTGTAGGTTAGGAGTCGTTGTCTGATCATGTGTCGGTTTAGGTGGTTTGAGTTGTCAAGTTCAGAATAACTACTATGTGTTGATGTGGTCGGAAGTTATTTTTGGAATTATTGAAGTAGTGTTAAGAATCTACTTGATGATGGTTTCATAGGAAAACCATGCTGCCAATGAGGAATGACGTTCCTAGAGCCAATGCCAATAGGGGTGATCGAATGGCGGAGGCTATGAATAACATGGCTGCTTCTATTGCTGCACAGACTGCTGCCAAGAGTCAACGTGATCTCGAAAAGAGGGAAAGAGAGATCCGTGCTGCAGAGTCAAGTGGATTAAGAGAATTTCGTCGTTAGAATCCTCCCATGTTTGAGGGGGATGAGAATTTAGAGAAAGCATATCAATGGATCCAAGAAGTGGAGAAGATCTTTGAAATGATTAACTGTCAGGCGGGAGTGAGGGTCAACTATGCCACTTATATGCTACTAGGAGATGCTGAGTATGGGTGGAGGAGTACAAGGTTGTTGATGAGATCAGCTCACGAGGAGGTGAACTGGGAATCTTTCAAAAGGAAGTTTTTAGACAAATACTTCCCGATGAGTACCAGGACTAGACTGGGTGATGATTTCCTGAAACTACATCAGGGGAACATGACCATGGGCGAATATGCTGCTAAGTTTGAATCACTATCAAGGCATTTCAGATTTTTCCGTGAAGAGATTGACGAGCCATTCTTGTGTCATCGTTTCCAAGACGGACTAAAGTATGAGATTCAAGACTTTGTCTTACCCTTGGGAATTCAACGTTTCCAAGTTCTTGTGGAAAAATGTAGAGAAGTTGAGGATATGAAGAATAAGAGAGCTAGCCGAGGAGGGAATTCTAACTCAGGAGGGCCTAGTCGGGTGAAGTATCAGAACAAGGGAAAACAAGTTGCTAAACCTTATAATCGACCACATGATAACAACGGGGGACAGAATAACCCAGGGAACCAAGACTTTGGGAGACAAGTGGGACAAGGGATGCGATGTTTCCGATGTGGAGAAGAGGGACATTATGCTTATGCTTGTACCTTTAACAGTCCTACTTGCTACAATTGCCATAAACCAGGGCACTTTGCAAAGAATTGCAAGGCTCCGAAGGTGGAACCAATGGTGAATGTAGCTAGGATTGCTCTTCCTATTGCTAGAGGACATGTTTATTGCGTCGGCGCCGAAGTTGGAAATTTATCTAGCAATCTGATTCAATATGACTGTGCGATTACAGGTAACCCCCTAACTACACTTTCTGATTCGGGGGCAACCCATTCCTTCATTGCTATGGATTGTGCAAATCGTTTGAAATTGTCTGTGTCTTGTTTACTGCTAAGACTTTGACAGTAAATTATGCATGTTTACATTGTCAAATAACTATTCAGAATCGGGACTTCTCGATTAATCTGATTTGTTTACCTCTACACTAACCCAAGATCATTCTTGGTATGGATGAGAAGTCCTATCATTAGGTAATGATACATTGTACTCAATGTATCGGTGTCATACATAGTGTTTAGGTTCGGTACTAGATGGATGTTTCGTACAAGGTGGAACATCAGCGACCTGCTGGGGTGTTGCAACCTTTAGAGATTACTCGGAGTACCATCGAGTATTGTATCAGACCGTGATCTGAAGTTCACATCACATTTTTGGTAAGCATTGCACGAAGCGTTGGGAACAAAACTACGGTTGAGTTCAGCTTACCATCCCCAAACGGACGGACAGACTGTAAGGACGAATCACTCCCTTGAAGATCTGTTGAGAGCATGTGTGTTAGATGATAGAGGGAGTTGGGATGATGTGCTTCCGTTGATTGTGTTCACCTACAACAATAGTTTCCATGCGAGTATTGGGATGGCACCATATGAGGCTTTATATGGGCGCAAGTGTCAAACTCCCTTGTGTTGGTATAAGGACGGTGAAAATATGATCGTCGGACCAGAGATGGTGCAATAGACTACAACTAAGGTGAGAAAAAAATCAAGGAGAAAATGAAGACTTCACAGGATCGTCAGAAGAGTTATGCGGACAAGCGTCGCAGACTTTTGGAATTCGAACAGGGTGACCATGTATTTCTGAGAGTCACACCTACTACTGGAGTTGGTAGAGCATTGAAATCAAAGAAGTTGACTCCGAAATTCATTGGACCATATCAGATTTCTGCACGAATTGGGCCCGTTGCCTATCGGATTGCATTGCCTCCGATACTGTCCAATATTCATGACGTATTTCATGTGTCGCAATTGAGGAAATATCTTGCAGATCCATCTCATTTGATCGAGCCAGACACAATCCATCTAAAGGATAACTTGTCGTTTGACGTACCACCGGTGAGAATTGATGACAGAAAGATCAAACGATTGAGGACCAAGGATGTTTCGTTGGTTAAAGTGATTTGGAACCCAATTACTGGAGACGCGACCTGGGAACTAGAGAGTAAGATGAGAGAACAACACCCAGAGTTATTTATCGACGCATAGTTTCGAGGACGAAACTAATTTTAGGGGGGTAGTAATGTAAGACCCGTAATTTTAAATTATACCTTATGTATTTTGAGGGATTTTGGTATTGAACTCAGAGGATTTTTAGCCAAGTTATTAATATTTTGGAGTTTATATGATCAAAAAGATATTTTGATGCCCGATTAAAATTACTCGTCGATAAATAAGTTAATTAACTGCGGTGAATCTTTTACGAATAGTTTTATGCGTTTTGGGTAAAATAGTAATTTAATAAATATCTATAAAGTTGGAGATATTTGTTAATTATTATGAATATATATATATATATTTATATATATATAGAAAAGGAAAAGAAAGAAATAAAGAGAAGAGAAGTAGAAAGGAAAGAAAAAGAGAGAAAGGAAAAACAAAGGAAGGAAAAACAGAATTCCATCTTCCTCACTGCCTCGCGTGAACAAATTTCTCCCTTCCTCCATTGTTGCTCGTTTTTGCTTCCTTTTCTTTCCTTAGAGTTCGAAATTGATAGTGGGTTATAGGACAAGGATTTCTCAACTTCACTCTTCCTCTTTGATTCGAAAACGGAGAAAAACGGTATTAGGGATTCAAACTCAAATCTCCCCGTTTCATCTAGATCTAAGCCTCCTTTCAAGAAGTGATAGAAGGGAAGGTTGCTCACCTTCGTGCTACGGTGCTAGTGGACCAACTTTGGAAGCGGCGTTGCGAGCGGAGATTTTACCGGATTTGCTCACGGTACCGTAATCGAACGTAAAAGCTAAAGTGAAGGTAAGGGCTCCTTCCAAACTTTTAGTTTGCATTTAGGGACTTACCTGTGGTTGTGTGGAAAAGAATTTGGTTAGGGTTAAAGTAATGTTTCGTGGAAAATGAATTTTAAACTCATTTATGTATGATTTTGAGTATGTGAAACTTGTTGTTTTTGAGTGATGGATTGTGTTGATTTGTGTTCGTTGTTTTGGATGTGTTCTTAATTGATACTGATGAAATTTGAGATGTGTTTTGTGTGGTTTGTGTGGAAAAACGATTTGGTGTGAATTATGGACTGAATATGAAAGTATGTTTGAGTTTGTTCGGTGTGGAATGTGAAAACCATTATGTTAAACGAGTATTAAGAATGGGGAATCTCTTAGTGTCTCGTTTACATAATATGAGTTGGTGAAAATCGTTTAAGTTAACTGGGCGTTAAGAATGGGGAATCTCTTAAAGTCTTGGTTACTTAATGTTTGTTTTGGAAAATCTTTTAAGTTAAATGAGAATTAAGAATGGGGAATCTCTTAATGTCTCGTTTACTTAATATTTGTTTTGAAAAATCGTTTAAGTTAACTGGGCGTTAAGAATGGGGAATCTCTTAATGTCTTGGTTACTTAATGTTTGTTTTGGAAAATCTTTTAAGTTAAATGAGAATTAAGAATGGGGAATCTCTTAATGTTTCGTTTACTTAATATTTGTTTTGAAAAATCGTTTAAGTTAACTGGGCGTTAAGAATGGGGAATCTCTTAATGTCTTGGCTACTTAATGTTTGTTTTGGAAAATATTTTAAGTTAAATGAGAATTAAGAATGGGGAATCTCTTAATGTCTCGTTTACTTAATATTTGTTTTGAAAAATCGTTTAAGTTAACTGGGCGTTAAGAATAGGGAATCTCTTAATGTCTTGGTTACTTAATGTTTGTTTTGGAAAATCTTTTAAGTTAAATGAGAATTAAGAATGGGGAATCTCTTAATGTCTCGTTTACTTAATATTTGTTTTGAAAAATCATTTAAGTTAACTGGGCGTTAAGAATGGGGAATCTCTTAATGTCTTGGCTACTTAATGTTTGTTTTGGAAAATATTTTAAGTTAAATGAGAATTAAGAATGGGGAATCTCTTAATGTCTCGTTTACTTAATATTTGTTTTGAAAAATCGTTTAAGTTAACTGGGCGTTAAGAATAGGGAATCTCTTAATGTCTTGGTTACTTAATGTTTGTTTTGGAAAATCTTTTAAGTTAAATGAGAATTAAGAATGGGGAATCTCTTAATGTCTCGTTTACTTAATATTTGTTTTGAAAAATCATTTAAGTTAACTGGGCGTTAAGAATGGGGAATCTCTTAATGTCTTGGTTACTTAATGTTTGTTTTGGAAAATCTTTTAAGTTAAATGAGAATTAAGAATGGGGAATCTCTTAATGTCTCGTTTACTTAATATTTGTTTTGAAAAATCGTTTAAGTTAACTGGGTGTTAAGAATGGGGAATCTCTTAATGTCTTGGTTACTTAACGTTTGTTTTGGAAAATCTTTTAAGTTAAATGAGAATTAAGAATGGGGAATCTCTTAATGTCTCGTTTACTTAATATTTGTTTTGAAAAATCGTTTAAGTTAACTGGGTGTTAAGAATGGGGAATCTCTTAATGTCTTGGTTACTTAATGTTTGTTTTGAAAATCGCTTAAGTTAAATGAGTATTAAGAATGGGGAATCTCTTAATGTCTCGTTTACTTAATGTTTGTTTTAGTAAACCGTGCATACCCGTGATAGGTGGCACCTTGGTAAACGGTACGGGCCCGTGATAGGCAGTACGTTTATGGTTTACGATTTTTGGTAAGTTGTGCAGACCCGGGATAGGTGGCACCTTGGTAAACGGTACGAGCCCATGATAGGCAGTACGTTTACGACTTACGTTTCTTGGTAAACGGTACGGGCCTGTGATAGGCAGTACGTTTATGGTTTATGATTTTTGGTAAGTTGTGCAGACCCGGGATAGGTGGCACCTTGGTAAACGGTACGGACCCGTGATAGGCATTACGTTTACGACTGACGTTTCTTGGTAAACGGTACGGGCCCGTGATAGGCAGTACGTTTATGGTTTATGATTTTTGGTAAGTTGTGCAGACCCGGGATAGGTGGCACCTTGGTAAACGGTACGGGCACGTGATAGGCAGTACGTTTAAGACTTACGTTTCCTGGTGAATTGTGTTTGTCCGTGAGAGACTGCACAGGTGTTTGTCCGTGAGAGACTACACCCTGTTAAATTGTGAATTGTTGGTTCATTTTGTCCGTGTGGGTATTGTGTTATAAGTGTTAAGTGTTATGTTTTGGAATTTGGTGATCACATGTTTGATTGCAATACCATTTCGAAACTTCTGATGTTGTAGTAATTGTGTCATTAGTGTTAAATGTTATGTTTTGGAATTTGGTGATAGCATGTATAATTGCAATACTATTTCGAAACTCATGTTGTTGTAGCGATTGCATTATCAGTGCTAAGTGTTAAGATTTGGGATTATGTATGAATGTGATTGAGTTAGTTTATGAATTTTTGAAAGAATACACAGGGAAATCGATTTACCCAATCGATTTGATGAGTTACAGGGGCCCTGTCTTTCACGAAATCGATTTACCCAATCGATTTTGTAATATGTTTTTCAAAACCATTTAAGAAATCAAATTGTCAAATCGATTGGATTCATTACAGGGGATCTGTCTTTCACGAAATCGATTTGCTCAATCGATCGGATTCAATACAGGGGCTCTGTCTGTCAATCGATTTACCCAATCGATTGAGTCAATCGATTTACCCAATCGATTGATTTAAGCCCATAATTCAAATTTCACTAAAAACCTTCAGGAAATCGATTTGAAAGTCGATTGGCATTAAGTCAGTGGCTCAGCTATGCTGTCACTCGATTGCCCAATCAATTGCCCAATCGAGTGAATTAAGCCCAGAGTTCAAATTTCACTAAAAACCTTCAGGAAATCGATTTGGAAGTCGATTGGCATTAAGTCAGTGGCTCAGCTATGCTGTCACTCGATTGCCCAATCAATTGCCCAATCAATTGCCCAATCGATTGAATTAAGCCCAGAGTTTAAACTTCACTAAAAACCTTCAGGAAATCGATTTGGAAATCGATTGGCTTTAATACAGGGGCTCAATTATCCATTTATTCGATTTCCCTATCGATTGGCTTAGTGGAAATTCTTATTTTGAGTTAGATAATCAATTGCTCAATTAATTTATCAATGTTTTGTTCAGTTGTGTAATACTTGATGGATTGAGAACTCTATTTGATTTCATTTACATTTGGCAAACAATGTATGAACTTTTAGCATATGGAAAATCCTTTTAAGGTGCATGCTAAGTTGAAAAGGTATTTTGTGCATTTAAAAACTTAAATGTTATGTGTTAACTGTTAATTTCGGTTGGTGACCCTTTACAACTATTGTGGAAATCTGGGCTTTGCCCTCAGATGAGAGTCAGGATGATCCCACCGATTCGTACCCTCCGGACGGGAATGTGGATGGGAGTGCTTGATTGGAGCTACGTTAGGAGAATCTCACGGGGCGCGTGGAGATTACTCAAGGCGTATAGTTTTTGTTATGTATAGAATGATCAGACTAGGTTGTCACTCAGGACACATATGTCTTTCTTTTGGGCTACCTTTATGTTAAGTTGAAATGATGTTCCTGTACTATTGTTGACATCAGGACATGCTTTGGATTTATATTTTGAAAAACTTTTCCGCTGCTTGTAAATTTTAATGACTTAATTATTTATCCAAATGTTTTACCTTATTTATTTCTCTGTTGTATTTTAATTCCTTTTGAAAAAAAAATACACCCTCATTTTGAAAAACGAGGTGTTACAATTACTGATGTTAATAATCATGAATTATTTGAAATAGATATGAAAAAAAGAAGTTTTCCTATTAACTGGAATTTAGTTTCTGAACATGAATGTAAATTGAGTAAGGCTGAACTTGATTCTAAGCTTTGGCACAAGAGGTTTGGCCACTATAATTTGAAATCAATTCAATTTGCTCACAAGAAAAAGTTGGTCAAAGACTTTCCTAGTATTCAAATGGGCTCAGAAGTGTGTGAAGGTTGTCAACTTGGTAAGCAACATAGATTGCCTTTTCTAAGTTTGGCTACAAGGAGAGCAAATGAACAACTTGAATTGGTTCACTCAGATGTTTGTGGACCTAGGAATACTACTTCACTCCCTGGTAGCAAGTATTTCATTCTTTTTATTGGTGATTTTACCATAATGACTTGGGTTTATTTGCTTAAACAGAAATCTGAAATTTTTTCTGTTTTTTAAGAAATTTAAAGCAATAGTTGAAACCCAAAGCGGCTATTTTTTCAAGAAACTCAGAACTGACAATGGGAAGAAGTTTATTTCTACAAAATTTAATAAATTTTGTAATGATTTTGGAGTTGAGTGCCAACTTACAATCAACTGCTCACCCCCACAAAATGGAGTTTATGAAAGAAATAATAGACATGTCCTTGAGATGGCTAGATGCATGATTTTTGAGAAGAAATTGCAAAAGTTTTTTTCGGCAGAGGTAGTAAACACTGTTGTGTATCTTCAAAATCGACTTCCTACAACGACTGTTGAAGGGATGACACCTATTGAGGCTTGAGGAGGCATCAAACCTTCTATGAAGCATCTAAGGGTGTTTGGTTCATTGTGCTACATTCATATACCAGAAGGTTAATAAAAATAAATTAGAAATTCCAAGGCTGAGTGTCAATGACATCTAGTAGAATGGTTTAAGTTCCAAAGTTGAATCTCTCTTGCTCCATCCTCGACATAGGTTGAACCTCTCTCGCTTCATCCCCATCGTAGGTTGAATTTCTCGCTCATTTAGAGGTATAATCTCAAAGTTTATTTTGGAAATCATGTATTTTACTTTCTATTAATCTTTTTCTCTTGTTCGTTCATGCATTGTAGATACAATTTTTTTTTTGCAATCTGCATTTTGATTTTGACTTCATGAGGTGCTGCATTAACCCTTCCCTATGTCTTTTCACTTATGCAATTTATTCTCCTTTCTTTCTCTTGTGGTGTATTTTTAATTCCTCTTTTTTTTTTCTTTAGGGTTTTTTAAGGTACTTATTATGAATTTATTCTTCAATTCAAATAATATGTTTTGATTATTAACCATTTCACTTTTATGGATATATTTAGGTTAAATTTTACTTCACAAAAGTTCCACTATTTTCTTCATAATTATTATCATTATTTATTTTTGTTGTTTACCCATAAATTGTCGTGTGTGAAAGTGTCAAAATAAGGTAAGGGGTGAGAGAGTGTTTGAATTCATGAGTATAATATATTGTGAGATGAACGAGAAAACTGTATTTCCAAACGATTCATCTGAGGCTCGCTACGTACGACGATAATTTGAGGGATAAATTAATTAATGTGCAAATATGGAAATTGTGAGATTAAAATGTATAACAGAAATAGTTATAAGGTGTTGATTGATTTAATTTCTTTAAAATTTATATTATTAGTGTCAAAATATATAATATGTGTGTTTGATTAGATGAGTTTACGTGATGTGATATTAAAAGTTGGATGTGTTGTGATAATTTTATGTGATGATGATTATGCATGATTAATAATTGTGATTTTATAAATTTGTGATAAGTTTATGTGATGATGTATGATTGATGATAGTGTTGCTATAAGTTTGTGATGAGTTTAAGTAATGATGATGAGGTATGATTTATCATAGTGATGTTATAAATTTGTGATGAAAATATTGAAGTAATCCCATAATTGATGAAATAATGGTGATTCCAATTTGTGTTTGAGATATGGTCTTAATGGAGTATCATATGCCAACGAGGGGAGAAAATATATATTGAATATTTATGAAGTGAAGATTATTTTGTTATCATATAGGTAGGGCCTGACAAGCTTAGTGATTTGGGGGAAGTACAACTAAATGAGCCTGATCGTGGCGGTCGATGGAGAACTCTACCCTACACTCCCAAATCTAAATCTGCCACCCCTTCAATCAACGTGAAAATATAACTTTGCCCTTTATAAAACCTTCAATTTTTTTAACTTCTCATTTTTTCACCCCTCTTTCTAAAATATTCAAAAGTTTCCTATGTTTTGAAATGACAATTTCCAGATTTTTTGAAACTTTTGAAATAGAAAATTCCAGAATTTTCAAAACTTTCAAAAATTCAAAACTTTTGAAATAGGAAAATTTAGAAACTTTTGAAACTAACCAAATTTTCAAAATAAATTATTTATTTTAAAAATTTTAAGAATTGGAAAATATCGAAACTATTTAGAAACTTTCCAAATTTAGAAACTTTTGAAACTTTCCAAATTTTCGAAATGTAATCCTTATTTTGAAAATTTGAAACTTCCCAAAGTTTCAAAAATTTGAAATTTCTGAAACTATATATTTTGAAACTTATTATAATTGGTTAAAAGGGTACAATTGTATTTTCATGTGTCTTGAAGGGGTGACATATTTAGATGTGGGGGTTCATGATATAATCCTCAGTCTGATGTTGAGCCTTAGTGCAAGATTATTAGACCTTGGAGGTATTTGAGTGGAGAATTTCTAGGTGACTTGGAGGTAGCACTCCATTGTTAGGAGCTACCATGTAACACACGTTTACCTTGACTATCGCGTATATGTGTCTCAAGTTTAGTTGAGGGGATCTATGAGGACAATGTCATATTGAATTGTTCGTCTGCCGGGATGGTGGCATAGTATGAAGCCTCCTAACCAAATACTTCAGAGTTAGATGGTACCACATTGTGAAGTAGAATATAAGTTCATGCATGGCATTACATTTCCTTGTGATTGTTTTGATGTGATTGATGTGTTTCAAAAGTAATAATAACTTCTTTTAGATGATTTGATGCATATCATAATGAGATAATTATTTTACTTAAGTGACTTGGATGTTATAATATGGTACTATTTACTTAAATATTTGATATATCGTAGTGTAATTATTATACGGTCTATTATGATTGTTTGTGGGTTCTTCTTACTTGTATTATACTATCGACATGATTTCCAAACTCACCTCCTTTGTTGTTTATGTTTGATTGTCTTTGCCATGCGTTTGTAAAATCACATTTATTATAGGTTAATGAATCTGGAAGTTTAAGATTGGGACAATCCCCGCTCTGATAGGTGATACTACGAATAAGAGTTAAATTGTACTTTACTTTCACTTATTGAATTAGAAACTATATTTTGTATCAAAATCTTATAAGTTATAGTATGTTTTTGGAATTTAATTAAGAAATTCTAGTAAAATAAAGTTTATGGAGATTGCCCTTTTTTGTCATAGAAAAAAGTTTAAAGTGTTTTTTTTTGAATTTTGAGAAATGTGATATCTTAAATTGGTTACAAAAGTTTTTATTTTCTTGAAAATAGATTATTTTTATCCGCTGCGATTAGAGTTAAAAATTCTTATATAAATTAGTATATATTATTTTGGGGTTTAGGGTGTCACACAATGAACAAAAATAAGAATATGAACAATTGACACATCTTTGAATCCACAGGACAATGCAATCTTTATGAAAAAATGCGAGCACATTGTGTGAACAAATTTCTCAAAATACAAATGAAACACTTTATACTTTTTCCCTCCCATAAAACAATACAATGTCAATAAACTTGATTTAACTAAAACTTTTTTAATTTATTTCAAAAAACTAACTAATACTTATTAGGTTTTCATAAAAAAAGTCATTTCTAATTAAATATGTAAAATACAACTTATAACTCTCTTTCTTGAAGGTGGACAAACACAAGAAGGAGGGTTGAATTGTGTTTGCCTAATTTTAAAATTCTTTTCTTAATTTTAATTCTGATTATGGTTTGGTGACTTAACTATTTGGACTAATTAGAGGTTGTAGTAAGCAAATACAGTGAAGGTAAAAATAACACACCAGGATTTATCCACTAATTCAAAACTTAACTTCATACAGTGAAGGTAAGTTGGTAGTTACGTCTAGTCACCTCACACATAAGGATTTATCCACTAATTCAAAACTTAACTTCCACAACCCTTGACCCTACAAGCTAGTCTTCTCAAAATTGCCTATAGCCATAGACTTTTTTAGGCAAACCACATTTTGACCCTACAAGTCAAGTCTTCTCTACACAACGTGAAACCTACAAATTGTTAGAGGCAAACTAAAGCCACTACTAGGCTTGGTAACAAAGGGGTGACACTGTTTCTATTTTGCCTCTTCTAAAAAGATTTGTTACAATGATTACACACTTACAATGAGGCCTTAAGCACTAAATAATATAAAGTTGAATGAGTGATTTTCTTGAACATAAAACCTTAAACTCTGAATACTTTGAGAAAAATTGGGCTCTTGAAGTTTTCTCAATAACTTTGGTTTTTAGGTTTTCTGAGTTTGTGTGTTTGTGTTGTACATCTTCTTTTTCAACCTTGATCCACGAAATATATATATATATATATATGAAATAAGAGTTTGTGAATTTATTGTTGCGTTTCTGAATCATACCTCAAATTCACCTTGGTCAATGGAGATTTCTTCCAAATTTAATTATGATTGATACGATCTTGATAGTTTAACTGTTAGGCAAATTGTTATTTCCCAATCTGATTTGAGCAATTCTTCTAGAAAGATATTGTGTGTATTTGTTTAGAGTATATTGGAAAATTGATTCCCTTGAGTTTTCCTTCATACACTTGATTGAATTTTTGCGAGAACCAATTTGAGCTTCTGCTTGGATCTTTAGAAATAAGGAAACAATTAAGTTGTAAGAACAGAGGTGCACCTAAAAGGGGGGGTGAATTAGGTGTTTAGAAATTTTCTTGTTTTTAGAGATTTAGTGATTGATTTTTTTGATTAAGATAGTGTATGGCAAAGATAAATGTCAGAAATATAATGAACACAACGATATTATCCTGGTTCCCCTTATGACCAATGGTACATCTAGTCCTCTTGTACACAACAAGATATTTTTCCACTATTGTTAGAATATGTACAAATCCCACCCTAGGATCTCTGCTACAAACTTCTAACACATTTCCTAAGATAGCACACCACAATCTTAGATTACAATACTTAAAGAAAGTACATTACTTTCAATAATTTAAATGATCTTTACAATAAATGTTCTTGACTAAGAATCTAAGTATAATAGCTGTACAATGATATCAATCTGTAACACCCCGTTTTTCAAAGCGAGGGTGTATTTTTTTTTTCGAAAGAAATTAAAAATACAACAAGGAAATAAGTAAAACCGAGCAAATTAATAAAATAAAACATTTGGATATATATATATAACTAAGCCATTAAAATTTATAAGCAGCGGAAAAGTTTTTCAAAATATAAATCCAAAGCATGTAATGCTGTCAGCAATAGTACAGGTACATCCTTTCAACTTTATATAAAGGTAGCCCAAAAAGAAAGACATATGTGTCCTGAGTGACAACCTAGTCTGATCATTCTATACATAACAAAAAAACTATACGCCTTGAGTAATCTCCACGCGCCCCGTGAGATTCTCCTATCGTAGCTCCAATCAAGCACTCCCATCCACATTCCCATCCGGAGGGTACGGACCGATAGGATCATCCCGACTCTCATCTGAGGGCAAAGCCCAGATTTCCACAATAGTTGTAAAAGGGTCACCAACCGAAAATTAACAGTTAACACATAACATTTACTTTTCAATGCACAAATAACCTTTTCAACTTATCATGCATCTCAGAAGGGTTTTCCATATGCTAAAAGTTCATGTCATGCTTGCCAAATGTAAATGAAATCAAAAGAAAGTTCTCAATCCATCAAGTAATACGTAACTCACCAAAACATTGATAAATCAATTGAACAATCAATCATCTAACTCAAAATAAGATTTTCCACTAAGCCAATCGATCGGGGAAATCCATTTCCTGAAAGTTTTTAGTGAAAACTGAACTCTGGGCATAAATCAATCGATTGGGTAAATCGATTTCCTAACAGACAGAGCCCCTGTATTGAATCCAATCGATTGGGTAAATCGATTTTGGGAAAACAAAGCCCCTGACTTGAATCCAATTGTATCCAAATTGATTTACCAAATCGATTTCTTAAATGATTTTGAAATACTTCTTACAAAATGGATTGGGTAAATCGATTTCGTGAATGACAGGGCCCCTGTAACTCATCAAATCGATTCGGTAAATCGATTTCCCTGTGTATTCTTTCCAAAATACATAAACTAACTCAATCACATACAAACACCACTCCAAACCTTAACACATAGCAATACCCATACAAGCACCACGTCATTATGAGTTTCGAAAACGTTTTTACAACCTAACATACTATCACACAATTCCAAAACATAACTCTTAGTGCAATCAACGAAATCACAATCTGAATCAAAACACACTTACACATAATTTCAAACCATAACACTTAGCAAAATCAACACAATCATAATTTGAATCAACCACGACTCGTGTGCCGAGCACCCTAATGCAATGCGTATATGCCAAAATGCATGGACTCGGAATTCCAAACTAAAACCCTCCTCGAAGGGCCGTAAATCATAATTGTACCGTCTATCGCAGGCCAAAGTACCAATTACCGAGGTGCCACCTGTTACGGGTCTGCACGATTTACTAAAAAGTGTAAACCATAAACGTACTACCTATCACGGGCCCGTATCGTTTACCAAGGTGCCACCTATCACGGGTCTGCACGGCTCACTAAAAAGAACGTAAATTGTAAAGGTACCGCCTATCACAGGCCAAAGTACTCTTTACCAAGGTGCCACCTATCACGGGTCTGCACAATTTACAAAAAACCGTAAGTCGTAAATGTACCGCCTATCACGGGTCAAAGTACTATTTACCAAGGTGCCACCTATCACGGGTCTGCACAACTTACAAAAACGTAAATCATAAATGTACCGCCTATCACAGGCCAAAGTACTATTTATCAAGGTGCCACCTATCACGGGTCTGCACGATTTACAAAAAGCATGAAAATGCATGAGCGTATACTGACTCCATTCACAACAATCGTTAAGCAAATGTAGTTATTAAAAGATTCCCCATTTTTAACACTCATTTGACTTAAACAATTTTCACGCCAAACATTAAGCAAACAAACATATTAAGAGATTCCCCATTCTTAATATACTTTTGACTTAAACGATTTCCACAACAAAACATTCAATAAATAAGACATTAAGAGATTCCCCATTCTTAATACTCATTTAACTGAAACGATTTTTCAAAAACAAACATTAAGTAAACAAGACATTAAGAGATTCCCCATTCTTAATTCTCATTAACTTAAACGATTTTCAAAATAACATTAAGTAACCAAGACATTAAGAGATTCCCCTTTCTTAACGCCCAGTTAACTTAAACGATTTTCACAAGCACAGATTAAGTAAACAAATTAAGAGATTCCCCATTCTTAATTCTCATTTAACTTAATGGTTTTCAAAACAACATTAAGTAACCAAGACATTAAGAGATTCCCCATTCTTAACGCCCAGTTAACTTAAACGATTTTCAAAACAAACTTCAAGTAAATAAGACATTAAGAGATTCCCCATACTTAATTCTCATTTAACTTAAACGATTTTCCAAAACACACATTAAGTAAACGAGACGTTAAGAGATTCCGCATTCCTAATACTCGTTTAACTCTAATGGTTTTCAAATTTCACACCAAACAAACTCGAACATAATATCCAAATCAATCAACGATTCACACCAAATCACATCAATCAACAAACATCAAGTATGAACACGCCATGTACGATGAACACAAATCAACGCAATCATAACACTCAAATACATCAAATTTCATTTACTCAAATTATACAAAAATGAGTTAAATTCATTTTCCCCAAATCAATACTCTAAACCCTAACAAAATTCATTTCCACGCAACCACAGATAAGTCCCTAAATGCAAACTAAAAGTTTGGAAGGAGCCCTTACCTTCATGTTAGCTGTAACGTGCGATTACAGTACCGCGAGCAAATCCGGTAAAATCTCCGCTCGCAACGCCGCTTCCAAAGTTGGTCCCTTAGCACCGTAGCATGGTAGTGAGCAACTTTCCCTTTTATCTCTTCACAAAACGAAGCTTAGATCTAGGTGAAACGGGGAGATTTGTTTTTGAATCCCTAATACCGTTTTTCTTCGTTTTTGAAACAACGGGGAAGTATGAAGCTGAGAAAATCTTGCTCTCTTATCCACTAATCCTTGGGTTTCTATTCTTGAAGTCAAAGAACGAAAAAGGAAGCAAAACCAACGGATGAAGAAAAAGGGAGAAGGTGGCGTGAGCGCGGGCAGAGGAAGAAGGAGAGAAATGTTTCTTTCTCTCTCCTTTGTCTTTCTTTCCTTCTTATTTCCTTTCCTTCTAGTTCCTTTTCTTTCTTTTCTACCTCTTTTCCTTTTCCCTCCAAACAAACATATATATATATATATATATATATATATATATATATATATATATATAACTTAACAAATATCTAGATATTTATTAAAATTACAATTTCACCCATAACCTCTCCAAACCACTTTTTTTCAAAAATATCTACTATCGTCGCAACTCAATTGACCGATACAATTTTCAGCAACCCGAGATATTTTTAACAAAATTGCCCGATATTAAATCCTTCGTAACGTAAATGAATTATTTTCTGACAAATAATTTTAATCCAATTTCCAAAAATATATTTTTGGCATTTAACTCACTAAATACCAAAAACTGGACTAACAGTCTAAGAAACTCAACACAAAATACCCTAAAATTGTATAATTTAGGATTTAAAATTAAGGGTCTTACACAATCCAACAATATTTCAAGTATACTAGAGAACCTTTCTCATTGATGTAAAAGTGTGATGCAAGTACTTGAAATATGGAAAACAACTTTGAAAATATTTCAGAAAAATGTTCAAAGTTGTTCAAAGTTTGGTAGTGGATTAATTGCATTTAAACTGAAGTTATGGGGTATGTATACTCCATAGACATCACTTCAGATCAATGGCCATCGTTCCTAGAGATTTGATGAACAAATTCAATGATCAAGAACCATTTCCGAATTGAAAAATTGTATAGTTTCTAGTAGGATTTGGCTACCACTTGTGTGTAGTCGAATACACCTCTGTAATGTTCAGTTCTTATTTGAAATTTCAACAATGTATTCAAATACGACACCTAGTATTCGAATACAACTAGGTGAATTTTTCCACTGACTTGTTGTTGTATTCGACTACACCAGGTTGTAGTCGAATGCAAATGTGCAATCTTAACTACTGATTTAGCAATTGTATTCGGCTACACCGTCTCGTAGTCGAATACAAATGTTCAATTTTAGCTACTAACTTAGTACTTGTATTCGAATACACTATATCGTAGTCGAATACAATTGTTCAGTTTTAGCTACTGATTTATAACCTATATTCAGCTAGAATATGTTGTATTCGAATACGACATTGCATATTTTCAAAAACTTTATTTTCAAACATTGTTTTTGTATTTTTGACATATGAAAATCCTTTTTATGCATATTCTAAGATGAAAGGTTCTCATGTGCATTTGAAATATAAGAATATTAGATTGTATCATGTACCTTTACATTTATTAAACTTCTAATATGTTTGACCATAGTTGACTTTGATTATTTGACTTCTTTTTGAGCTTGCAACTTTGATGACATAGTCTTTGTCTTCATGAAAAACATGTGTTTTACATTTTCCCCCTTTTTGATTATGACAAAATCTTGTTGTTTAATAAGACTTCAACGCGTTCGAATGTTTTAAAATTTCTCCCCTGTAACTTATGCGTACTCCTCTATTGAACTTGAGTTCATGCCATCATATTTTAAAAAATTTGATGACCTACAAAAGGTTTAAACAACAACAACATACCAAATTTTCTCCCCCTATTGACATTATCAAAAAGAAGGAAAAAATAGAAAATACAATCGAAACATATAAATACTTATATAGGGAAAACATCACACAAGGTAAAACAAAAGAACATCACATAATTAAAATGGAATCTTTTTCAAATATTACATCTCTATAGTAAAACATAGACAAAAAGGTTCAACGATAACAACATAAAAATTGAAACAAACAAACAAACTACATCAAATATATTTCTAGTATCGATCTAGATGTCATCTTCTAGTGGGAGGTGAAGGTGGTCGATTTTGACGGATAGCCCATTGAGTTCATGCAATAAGGTTTCATGGTTGTGGGCAATGGTGGTCTCCATAGTTTGAAAACGTCTATTGATGGAGGTGTCCATGTTATGCAATAGGTAGTGATGAATGTTTGTATAGAGTTTAGTTTGTCCATGACCATGCAGTTAGAAGCATGATCATCATCAGATGTTGTTGCTTCTGCATCTTCTTCCTCTTGGGGAGCAATAAAGGATTGACCAACATCACCTTTGTGGACATATGTCTGAAGTTGTTCATTCCACATGATCTTCATACTTGGAAGCACACTTAAATCAAATAGATTGTCCTAGGATGGTTTATACACGACTTCACAGAAAAAATCCACTTTAAAGTGATCCAAGATTCTAGTGACTTCCTTAGCATAATGTAAACCAATAGCATCCTTAGAAGCAAATAGGATGGAGCGTACAAAATATGACTAGTTGAGTGGACATCCTTTAAACGTGAAATACATAATCTGAACTTCAAATTCAGATACCTGAGGGTAATTTCCATCCTTAGGAACTAGAATATAACTCATAAAGTAATGTAAGAGCTTGTAGTCAACGGTGAGATTTTCAACTCCATACCGTTGCCTAGCAAATTCTCAACCAACTTGTGTCCTTTTTTGTTCCATGGTGTCCTTGTAAAACTGACACAATGAGACATAAACATCATATTTTGTGACGTTTTCCCATTTGCATAAATTTCCTGGCCTAAAGTTCTCGTGCTTAAATGGAAGCTACAATATTTCACCAATAGTTGGAGTATCTAACTCAATAATTCTGCCTTTAACCTGAGATATTAACTTAGACTCTTCTTTCTTGAGATTATAATAAAATACCCTAACTAAGTCAGGATAAATAGGACTATTATAACCAATTAATTCCTCTAAATTTTGTGTCCCAAGTAAATCAGGAAACTTAAAAGCAGAAAAGGAATCAAGAGTACCATACTTAGGAGTGATGAGCCTTTTGTTGAAGTAGTATATGCGGAACCGGTCAATTTCTTCTGATGAGTGAAGCAAACGAGACAAATCAACTACATTATCGGTTATAGCCCTCCTTTTTGAAGGACCCACTGAAGCATGCTTGGTTCTTGAGCCTCTTTTACGAGCATCCATGGTGAAGGTTTTCAGATTTCGGAAAAATGGGGGGTTTTTGGGTTTCAGAAATTTGATTTTGAAACGATAGTTGTGAGTTTAGAGTTATCTTAGATGTAATGTAGTTTGGTATAGTAGTTGGGTAACTTGTTGCAAGTAAGAGAGGACAAGTTTTTTGGAAGACATGGTGATGAAGATTACTATATTCGAATACATAAATGCAAAAAATAACCTAGAAAACGTGAAACAACGTTTATATTGGGGAAAAATGCGAATCTGTATGCGATTACACACTGGGTGTATTCGAATATAGGTTGTTATGGGAACGTGTATTTGACTGCACATGATTTGTATTCGAATACAAAAATTTCTAGAAACATGTATTCGAATACATATAATGTGTACTCGACTACGATATCATAATTTTGTTTTTAAAATGAATTTTTTCAAAAAAAAATTAACATGTAAAGCACATAGTCATTATTACAAAACACATAAACATCAACATTATTACAAAACACATAAACATCAAATAATCAATTTTATCAACATATCAAGTGAAGATTTTAGATCTTGAAGAGAAATGACTTACAAAGTATAAGTACCTTGCATTAGAGATCATTTTCATTTAAAATGCCAAGTTCTCTTCATATCTTGTAGAATTAGTCTTTAGGTAGTGGCTTTGTGAAGATGTATGCTAGTTTATTGTGCGTGTCCACAAATGTTACTTTAACATTTCCTTTGAGCTTATGATCTCGTAGAAAGTAATGCGATATATCATTGTGTTTAGTTCGATAGTGCATGATTGAGTTTTTCGATATATTGATTGCACTGGTATTGTCACATCTTAGTGGGATGCATTCAAGATCAAGTCATCAGTCATGTAATTGTTGCTTGAGCCATATAAGTTGTGCACATCAACTTCCTACCGCTATGTATTATGTTTCAACAGTACTTATGGTCACACAAGCTTTCTTTTTACAGGACCATGATACTAATGCATTACCTAAGATACGGCAAGTGCCACTTGTGCTTTCCCGATCCATTTTACATCCTCCATAGTCAAAATCAGAATAACCAACTAAATTGCATATACTACCTTTTGGATACCATAGGCCCACATTGGTTGTTCCTTTCATATATTTCATAATTCACTTTACTGCTACAAGATGTGATTACTTAGGATCTGCCTGAAATCTCACACACAAACAAACACTAAACATAATATCTAGTGGCTGACCGTTAAATATAAAAGAGAACCAATCATACCTCGATACTTTGATATGTCTGTTGAAATTCTGGATTCATCTTTATCTACATAGGTTTCGGAGCCCATAGAAGTTGCACTTTCTTTGCAGTTTTCCATCTCAAACCTTTTTAACAATTCCTTGCAGTATTTTGCTTGATTTATGAAGATTCCATTCTAGAGTTGCTTGATGTGGAGTCCAAGAAAATAATTTAACTTTCCCATCATAGACATTTCAATTTGTCCTTGTATCATTAATGAGAATTCTTCACATATTTCATTATTGGTTGATCCAAATATGATATCATCAACGTAGATTTGAACTAGTAAAATGTGATAATTAGTTATTTTAATGAATAGTGTCTTATCGACTATACCCTTTTCAAACCCCACTCACCTAAGAAGTTACTTTGGCTATCATACCAAGCTCTTGGAGCTTGTTTCAAACCGTAAAGAGCTTTCTTTAACTTGAAAACATGTGAAGGATTCTTGAAGTCTTCAAAGTCGGGTGGCGTTATGACATATACTTCTTCATTAATGTAGCCATTGAGAAAAACACTCTTGATATCCATCTAAAACAATTCAAAATTCATAGAACAAGGATAATCAAGTAATAACCGAATTGCTTCTAACCTTGCTACCAGAGCAAATATTTCATCAAAGTCCATCCATTCTTCTTGATTGTATCCTTGAGCAAGTAACCTTGCCTTGTTTCAAACAACTATACCATTTTCATCTAGTTTATTTTTAAACACTCATTTGGTACCAATGATGTGTTTATTTCCAAGATTAGGGACAAGTTCCCATACTTTGCTTCTTTCAAATTCATTTAGTTCTTATTGCACAACAAGTATCCATTGATCATCATTAAGTGCTTCACCAATCTTGGAGGGTTCTATTTGAGAAACAAATGACATATTCAAGCAAGCATCTTGGAGTTTGAGCCTTGTTGTCACTCCTTGGTAAATATCAACTATAATATTGTCAATGGGGTGATCTCTATGTGTTCTCCATTCCTTCGGAAGATTATTATTTTGATCTTGCTGCTCAATGTTGACTTCATTCTTTGGATTTAGTTGATAATCTTGATTGTCTTTGCTTGTATCATCACTTATAAAATCATCATCATCATCATCATAAGAGATAATTTTGTCCTCGTTCAAGGGGTTAGTTTCATCAAATGATACATGCATAGATTCTTCAACTAACAAAATTCTCTTATTGAAAATTCTAAAAGCATTACTAGATAATGAGTAACCAATAAAAATACTTTAATTGGCTTTTTCATCGAATTTCCCAAGGTTATCCTTACCATTGTTCAGAACACAACACTTGCATCCAAAAATGTGAAAGTGAGAAATATTGGGTTTTCTACCTTTGTAGAGTTCATATGGAGTCTTCTTTAATATTGGTCGAATTAGAACTCGATTGGATACTTAACAAGTTGTACTTAGAACATCTGCCCAAAAATATTTTGGTAAACTTGAGTCGCTTAGCATGGTCCTTGCATGTTCTACCAATGATCTATTCTTTCTCTCTACAACTCCATTTTGTTGATGTGTTCTTGGTGCATAAAAGTTATGAAAGATTCCACCATGATCACTTCTTATTGATATTATTTTGGTTGCATGTTCATTTTGTACTAGTTTGGCATAATTTTTAAATGCTTTGAAAACTTCATTTTTATGTGCCAAAAATAATGTAACACCCCGATTTTCAAAGCAAGGGTGTATTTTTTTTTTCAAAAGAAATTAAAATAAAACAGAGAAACCAATTAGGAAATACCTTTGGATAATTACTTAAATCATTATAATTTACAAGCGGCGGAAAAGTTTCTGGAAATATAAATCCAAAGTATTTACACATCAAAAGTGATACATGGAATTCATTAATATAAGAAGTCATGCTGACAATATTAGCAAAGATACAATTTTCCAATTTAAAATAACCGCAATCTAAAATAAAGACATTTGTTCCCTCTATGTCAACCTAATCTGATCATTCTACCAAAAAACTATACACCCTGAGTGATCTCCACGCGCCCCGTAAGATGCTCCTAACATAGCTCCAGTCAAGCATTCCCATCTACATTCCCATCCGTAGGGTACGAACCGATAGGATTGTCCTGGCTCTCATCTGAGGGCAAAACCCAGATTTCCACAATAGTTATAAAGGGTCACCAACCGAAATTAACAGTTAACACATAACATTTTAGTTTTTAAATGCACAAAATACCTTTTCAACTTAGCATGCACCTTAAAAGTGTTTTCCATATGCTAAAAGTTCATATCATACTTGCCAAATATATATGAAATCAAAATAAAGTTCTCAATCCATCAAGTAATACATAACGGACCAAAATATTGATGCATCAATTGAGCAATCGATTATCTAACTCAAAATAAGAATTTATACTGAGCCACTCGATTGGGCCAATCGATTTCCTCAAAGTTTTTAGTGAAAACTGAACTCTAGGCTTAAATCAATCGATTGGGCAAATCGATTTCCTGAAAGTGTTTAGTGAAAACTGAACTCTGGGCTTAAATCAATCGATTGGGGAAATCGATTGAATGAAAAACTGAGCCCCTGTATTGAAGCCAATCGATTTACCAAATCGATTTCGACAATTTTGCTGAGCTCCAATCGATTTGCTAAATCGATTTCTTAAATGGTTTTGAAAAACATATTACAAAATCGATTGGGTAAATCGATTTTGTTAAATTTGCGAAGTCCATGTTACTCATCAAATCGATTGGGGAAATCGATTTCCCTGCATGTTCTTCCAAAAATACCTAAACTAACTCAATCACATTCATACACAACTCTAACACATAACACTTAGCAGTTTTAACACGATCACCAAACCATTATGAGCTTCGAAATAGTTTTGCAATCAAACATGCTATCACACAATTCCAAAACATAACTCTTAGTAATATCATCACAATTATAAATTTGATTCAAACACACTTACACATAATTTCAAAACATACCGCTTAACGGTTACAATGCAATACCCACACAGACAGATGAACCAACAAATCACATGGAATCACCTTGACGCGACAATCCCTACACAGACAAGATGAACCAACAAATCACATGGCATCACCTTGACTCGACAATCCCAACACAAACAAGATGAACCAACAAATCTCATGGCATCACCTTGACTCGACAATCCCAACACAGACAAGATGAACCAACAAATCACATGGCATCACCTTGACTCGACAATCCCAACGCAGACAAGATGAACCAACAAATCACATGGCATCACCTTGACTCGACAATCCCAACGCAGACAAGATGAACCAACAAATCACATGGCATCACCTTGACTCGACAATCCCAACGCACACAAGATGAACCAACAAATCACATGGCATCACCTTGACTCGACAATCCCAACACAGACAAGATGAACCAACAAATCACATGGCATCACCTTGACTCTATCCACTACAATCGTTAAGTAAATGCAATATTAAAAGATTCCCCGTTTTAAATATTCATTTAACTTAAACGATTTTCACAACAAACATTAAGTAAACAAGACATTAAGAGATTCCCCATTCTTAACACTCATTTAACTTAAATGACTTTCAGAAACACACACTAAGTAAACAAGACATTAAGAGGTTCCCCATTCTTAATACTCGTTTAACTTAATGGTTTTCAAATTCCACACAAAGCAAGCTCAAACATACTTTCACATTCAATCCATAATTCACACCAAAACACATCAAATCATTTTTCCACACAAACGACACAAAACACATCTCAAATTCTATAATCATCAATTATGAACACGTCGAATACGACGACACAAATCAACACAATCCATCGCTCAAACACAACAAATTTCTTTTACGCAAAATCATACATAAATGAGTTAAATTCATTTTCCATGAAACATTCATCAATATCACCACAACCCCACATTAGAATTTCACCCATAAAGCATTAATTCGTTTTTCTCCAAATCAACGCTTCAACCCTAACAAATTCTTTTCCACACAACCACAAGTAAGTCCCTAAACGCAAACTAAAAGTTTGGAAGGAGCACTTACCTTCACGTTAGCTTTCACGTGCGATTACAATACCGCGAGTAAGTCTGGTAAAATCTCCGTTCGCAACGTTGCTTCCAAAGTTGGTCCACTAGCACCGTAGCACGGAGGTGAGCAACCTTCCCTTCTATCACTTCTTGAAAGGAGGCTTAGATCTAGATGAAACGGGAAGGTTTATGTTTGAATCCCTAACACCGTTTTTCTTTGTTTTCGAATCAACGAGGAAGAGTGAAGTTGAGAAATCCTTGTTCTATCACCCACCAAGCCTTGGGTTTCTATTCTTGAAGTCAAAGAAATAAAAAGAAAGCAAAAACAACGAAGAAGAAAGAGGGAAATGGCGGATGAGCGCGAGGTAGAGAGAGGGAGGAAAATGCTTTTTAGTTTTCTTTTGATTTTCCTTTCTTCCTTTTTCCTTCCTTCCTATTTATATCCTTTTTCCTTCCTTTCCTTTTCTTTCTCTCTCTCTCTCTCTCTCTCTCTCTCTATATATATATATATATTAATTATAATTAATAAATATCTCAAAATTAGATATTTATTAAAATTACCATTTCACCCATCACTTCCTAAACCACTTTTTGTTAAAAAAATCGACTCTCGTCGCAACTCAATTGATCGGTACAATTTTCAGCAACCCGAGATATCTTTAACAAAATTGTCCGGTATTAAATCCTTCGTAACTTAAATAAATTATTTTCCGACAAATAGTTTTAATCCAATTTCCAAAAATACATTTTTGGCATTTAACTCAATAAGTACCAAAAACTGAGCTAACAACCTACGAAATTCCACACAAAATATCCTAAAAGTGTATAATTTAGGATTTAAAAACTACGGGTCTTACATTACTACCCCCCTAAAATTAGTTTCGTCCTCGAAACTTAAAGTACGAGTAACAATCCACCCTAGGTTTGTACTCAAATTCAAGATACCAGTCACAACTTGTTTCACCCGGCCTTCTCGATAAAATGTTGCCTACCCCTTTTCATAGGGGGCTTAATAACTTCACACACATCCATAGTCAGTAAGGCTCATCCGTTCCATTCAACATGATTTTGTCTACTATCAACAAGAGATTAAGGATAATCAGTCCCTCAATTTGTCAATAAATAGCAAACAACCATGATAGTGGCTTAGACTATCTTAACCGATATGTAATAGCTCTCCTTGCAACTTACATATGAGGTTATCTTAATGTACAAGCAGTCAACAATCTTCTCAAGGTCCATTGAGTTTCCCTTATTTTTCTATAACTTTGATCCTGTGGACGAAGTAAAATATCCCATACCTATGTCACGTAGTCTCATTTGCATCCACTTGATACGAAACATCCATTTGGTACCAAACTGAAACACTTAGAATGACCCCAACACACTGAGCACAAAACAATCACTACATCCGAGAACTCCTAAATTTCTCCCTTGTCCATAAATCCTCGATTTTTCTTAAGTCGTACAACTACGTCAAACTGTAGTGTTCTTATCAGTAGGTTATTCTAGTTATAAATTTAATAATTCCATCAGCACATATGCTTGGTAATCGAAGCTTCCTCAAATATTCTCGATATCATGCCAAAGACTATACCCCTTGGGACACACAAACTTCCTTCCAGTTTAGTACTTCATTTCAAGAGTCACGTTTTCCATTAAAATCCTACTTGAATTTAATTCACATATCAAGGTCTACATTTGTCTCATGCCTAACACCTCAAATTCACGCTTCACTAGAAAATTTCTTACATACTTCGCAATTATTCACAACTCGAAAATAATCCTCCTACCTCTACTTCCAACATTCATTCTGATACTTCTTAATTTCACTGTGTCCTTCATTTGCAACTTGATGATTATCCTTTCATTATGACAGGTCAACCGCATTGTATTCACTCCATCACTTTTCCATTTATACAAACCTTAAATTTCTACCTCGAACCTTGATACATCTTCATTATAGTGATTCCAATAAATCAAGGCTTACTAATTCCCACCAAACTTTTCCATTTCATGTTCAATTGTTTCCTATCAAACAAACATTTAACTCCTTTGATTGACGAACACAATAACAATCCCCATGACATGCACTCAAGTAATGTCTTTATATCTTGGCATACCTTTATAATAATAATGTCTGGATTATAGGTGAGATAATTCCTTTCCTGAATCTTTAGTCGTCATAAGCTACATCTCTCTGTGCTGCTCCCACAAATTTCTTGGCATATTTTCCAATATTTGGTTCACTCGCTGGATTCTTATTCCTTCTCAACCTTCACCGAGATACAAACTGAAAGAATCCTAACAATCGAACGTCCTAAAGAATTATTTCTCAAACGTTCTTCATTAGCATTTCTTAAGAAATAATCATCTATAACTTCATCCTCATAAATTTTGCAGTAAAATATCTCAATGCTTGATTTCCCAAGACCAACAACTAAATCATAAATCATTCATTCCATCTCTTCTTTTTCACTTTCTATCATTTAATAGGACTCTCAAATTTGATCTTCAAAATCTCCAAACACTTCCATCCTTAACATGAATCATTTATCACTTGCCTACCTCAACTCCTTTGATTATGAATGTCTTAAGCATTACTTGGTCCTCCATCCCACTTTTTGGATATTAGATCATCAACTAATAAAATCAACCATCTTAGGGTCCCAAATCAAATCTTGAATAATCCTTCCGACCTATCAAAATATTAACATCCTCTTTGTAATTCCCATCCTTTAATAGACTCTCAAAACTTATATTACCGCCATCTCGAATAATTCCCGTACTCGATACTTCAAATTTCACCTAATGTAACAAAGAGTTCAATACATCAATGCCTAACTCATTATGTTTTGCCGAACATCGCTCAAAATTCACACTTAAGTGTCTATAGTTTCATCCAATATCACTATCCATACTTACTATCTCCTAAACCACAAGGAGATTTATCACTTATCAACAAAATACATAGTCTCACTCCTACACTCGTTATGAGTTTCATACTTAATAATCCAAGTTGCGAATCTAGTCTAACTCGAATGCTCGACTTTTCCCCTCAAGGTATCAACAATTCCTCAAAGCGTATTTTATCAATCCAAAGGAGAATTCACTCCAAAGGCGCAACACTTCCTTAACTTCAATACCAGTCTCTTTCATTGACACCTAAGCACCAAATGTTATTCCAAAGGGAAGCCTCTTTTAACTTAAACGATTTCCACAACAAACATTAAGCAAACAGAAATATTAAGAGATTCCCCATTCTTAATACTCATTTAACTTAAACGATTTTCAAAACAAACATTAAGTAAACAAGACATTAAGAGATTCCCCATTCTTAATACTCATTTAACTTAAACCATTTTCCAAAACAAACATTAAGTAAACAAGACATTAAGAGATTCCCCATTCTTAATACTCATTTAACTTAATGGTTTTCAAATTCCACACAAAACAAACTCAAACATATTATCAAATCCAATCCACAACTCACACCAAAACACATCAATTCATTTCTGCACAAAATCCAACATACACATATCAAATTTCATCAGTATTAATTAAGAACGCGTCAAATACGACAAACACAGATCAACACAACATGCCACTCAAACACATCAAATTTCATTTACTAAAAACATACACAAATGAGTTAAATTCATTTTCCCCAAATCAATACTTTAACCCTAACCAAATTCTTTTCCACACCATCACAGATAAGTCCCTAAATGCAAACTAAAAGTTTGGAAGGAGCCCTTACCTTCACGTTAGCCTTAACGTGCGATTACAGTACCGCGAGTAAATCTGGTAAAATCTCTGTCCGCAACGTCGCTTCCAAAGTTGGTTCCCTAGCACCGTAGCGTGGTAGTGAGCAACTTTCCCTTCTATCTCTTCGCGAAACGAAGCTTAGATATAGGTGAAACAGGGAGGTTTGTGTTTGACGATTTTTGAAATCTCTAACTCCGTTTTCGAATCTGAGAAGGAGGAAGGAGTTGGGAACTTGATCTTTCTCACCCACTAGCCTTGGGTTTCAATTTTCGAACTCAAAGGAAGCAAGAAAAACGAAAATGGAGGAAGGGGGCAAAAGCTTCGCGTGAGGCAGTGAGAGGAAGGATATGGAAAATGTTTTATGTTTTCTTCTGGTTTTCCTTTCTTCTAATTTCCTTTCCTTCTATTTCCTTTTCTTTCTTTTCTATTTATCTCCTTTTTCCCTCCACACAAGAGATTCACCTATAACGCATTAAATTCTTCGTAAGGGATTCACCGTAGTTAATTTAATTTATTCATCGACGAGTAATTCTAATCGGGCATCAAAATATATTTTTGGTCATTTAAACTCCCAAAATATTAATAACTTGGCTAAAAAGCCCCTGAGTTCAATACCAATATCCACTAAAATGCATAAAGTATAATTTAAAATTATGGGTCTTACAAATAAGGTCGTAGTGAACCTTGAGTAATCATCAACAATTACTAGTCCGTATGAACTTCCACCAAGACTTTTAGTTCTTGATGGACCAAATAAGTTCATATGTATCAATTGAAGTGGTCTTGAGGTTGATATAATATTGTTGGGTTTAAATGAAACCTTAGTTTGCTTACTCTTTTGACAATCATTACAAAATTTATCCTTTATAAATTTCATCTTTGGTAAGCCTACAACACGGTCATGCTTGACTAACTTGTTTAAAGTATCCATATGGATATGTGCAAATCGTCTATGCCATAGCCATGCATCATTGTTGTCACTTACCATAAGACATTTCATTTTTAAGGATAAATCATCAAAATTAAGTATAAAAATGTTTTTAAAACGCTTACCAACAAGCTCAATTTCATTTGATACTTCGTTTCAGATAATGAATTCATCTTTGTTGAAAGTAATTTTGCAACTCTTGTTGCAAAATTGGATGATACTAATAAGATTGTGTTTTAAACCCTCAACATAAAGAACATCTTCAATTGAAGGACATGGGGTTGTACCAACTTTTCCAATGCCTAAAATTTTTCCGTTTTTTTTATCTCTATAGATCACAAAACATTTTGATTCAAGAGTTAGAGCTGAAAATTTTGTTTTGTCACTGACCATGTGTTTTGAGCATCCACTATCCAATTACCACATATTAGAGGTACTTTGTTTGCATACCTACAAAATAAGATCATGTTTTGTTGGGTACCCAAAGTGCTTTGGGTCCTTGAGGATTAGTACCTTTCTTCACCCGCACATAATGCCCATTAGGAACACCAAAGTTTCTAAAATGACAAACATTAGGTGTGTGGCTATTTAGACCAAAATAAAAGCATGTTGGAGTATATTTACTTTTATATGTATGTATATGAGATTTCTTTTGAATACTTTTCTCCTTAAATGCTGATCTTTTTGCAAAATTATAACTTTCTCTTTGGATTGGTCACTTGCTTTAACAAAGATGGTTTTATTTATACTTGGTTTATCAAATTTTAAGTAACCAAGACTACTCTTGTCATTTGAATATCTTTTCATATTTAAAAAATTTTCCAATCCAACTTGTCCTTTTTCATATCTTTCAATTACTTTATTTAATTGGATAATTTTGAGAAAAAAGAGAATCACACTTATTGCATATAAAATTTTGTTTTAATTTTTCAGAATCATTTTCCATAGTGTCAATTTTCTCTTGAAGAGATGAGTTTTGTCTCTTTTGAGTTGACATTATTTTAAACAAATTTTTACATTCGATAAGTAGTATGCTAATTACATTTTGAGCATCATTATACTCGATAATCAATTCACTATTAGTGTCATTATGATGAGGAATGTCTTTGTACTACCCTCTTCTTCTTCATCGAATAGATGTGATGCCATCAAAGTGACATTTGAGCATTCATTGTCTTCCCATGTCATATATGCCATTTTGAATTCTTTCTTTTTGAGAGCATTTTCATTGATAGTGTTTGGACATTCTACCTTTATGTGTCCTTGCTTCCCACACTCAAAGCAAGTGATGTTTTGGCTTGAAGTGGAAACACCTTTCTTTCTAAAACTTTTCTTTTTAAAAGTTTTATCATTTTTAAGAAACTTACCAAATTTCTTTACGAGGAAGGTGATGTTTTCATCTCCATCTGAATTCTCATCATTGAGTTGTTCTTTTGATTCTCCTTTCAAAGCAATGTTCTTGGTCTTCTTTTCTTGATTTTCATTCTTTTCTAACCTTCCAAATCCTAAACCCTAAAAGTGGAGAAAGAGACATTTTTGATAGGCTTTTCTTTTCAGAAATTGTTGTTACTTTCGGTTGTCAAACCCTTTTTAATGATCTTAATACTTTGAGGTTTAATTCATCGTTAGTGAAGATTTTCCCAAGTGTGGAAGAGTGGTTGGTCAGATGAGAAAATCTTTTCTGTAAATACAAAATTGACTTCTTTTCAGAAATTGTTGTTACTTTCGGTTGTCAAGCCCTTTTTAATGATCTTAATACTTTGAGGTTTAATTCATCGTTAGTGAAGATTTTCCCAAGTGTGGAAGAGTGGTTGGTCAGATGAGAAAATCTTTTCTGTAAATACAAAATTGACTCTCCGGGCTGCATTCGAAATAATTCATATTCTTGAGATAATGCATTGAGTTTAGAATGTTTTATCTCAATAGTTCCTTCATGTGTTACTTCAAGTGTATCCCATATTTGTTTAGCCATTTCGCAATGTGACACCTGAAAGAATTCATCCATTTCAAGTACTGATTGTAACATGTTTTTGGCCTTCTTATCAAGCAACATTTTCCTCTTGTCATCATTTATCCATGAGGCTTTAATTTTTGTTTCTTCTTTATTGTCGATGATTGTTTTCAAAACATAAAGACCATTTTCTACTGAATCCCAAATATCATCTCCTTATGCCTCAAGATATGACTGCATGTGTATCTTCCAAAAGTCATAATATTCTCTAACGAAGCATGGTGATTTATTGCAACAACCATCATCTCTAAAATCTGGTTATGCGGAAGCCATTAATAAGGATCGAGGAGAAAATTACTAGAACCTGCTCTGATGCCAATTGTAAGAATAGAGGTGCACCTAAGAAGAGGACTGAATTAGGTGTTTAGAAATTTTTCTTGTTTTTAGAGATTTAGAGATTGATTTTTCTGATTAAGATAGTGCATGGCAAAGATAAATAGTAGAAAAATAATGAACACAACAATATTATCCTCGTTCCCCTTATGACCAAGGGTACATCCAATCCTCTTGTACACCACAAGAGATTTTCCCACTATTGTCAGAATATGTACAAATCCCACCCTAGGATCTCTACTACAAACTTCTGGCACACTTCCTAAGATAGCACACCATTATCTTAGATTACAATGCTTAAAGAATGTACACTACTTTCAATAATTTCAATGATCTTTTTAACAAATGTTCTTGACTAAGAATCTGAGTATAATAGTTGTACAATGATATTAATCCCATAATATTTCAAGTATACTAGAGACCCTTTTTCGATGATGTGGAAATGTAATGCAAGTACTTGAAATATGAAAAATAACTTTGAGAGTATTTCAGAAAATTGTTCAAAGATATTCAAAGTTTGGTAGTGGATTGATTGTGTTTAAACTGAAGTTATGAGGTATTTTTACTCCATAGACATCACTTCAGATCAATGACAATCGTTCCAAGACGTTTGATGAACAAATGAAATGATCAAGAACCATTTCAAAATTGACAAATTGCATTGTTTCAATTTGTATTCAGCTACAACTCGTGTGTAGTCGAATACACCTATGTAACGTTCAATTTTTATTCTAAATTTCAACGTCGTATTTGAACACGAAACCTTGTATTTGAATACAAATTGATGAATATTGCCACTGACTTGTTTTTGTATTCGGCTAACTCCAGGTTGTAGTTGAATATAAATGTGCAGTCTTAGCTACTTACTTAGCACTTGTATTCAGCTACACCATCTCATAGTCGAATACATATGTTCAAATTTAGCTACAAACTTAGTACTTGTATTCGGCTACACCATCTCATAGTCGAATACAGATGTTCAGTTTTAGCTACTAACTTATCACCAGTATTCGGCTACAAAATGTTGTATTCGAATACCACATTGCATTTTTTCTAAAACTGTATTTTCAAACATTTTTTATGCATTTTTAACATATAATAATCCTTTTTATGCATATGCTAAGATGAAAGGTTCTCATGTGCATTTGAAATACAAGAATATTAGATTTCTTCATGTACCTTTACATTTATTAAAGTTCTAATATGTTTGACCATTATTGACTTTGATTGTTTTACTTCTTTTTGAGCTTGCAACTTTGATCACATTTCTTGGTCTTTGTCATCATCAAAATCATGTGTTTTACATAAGTGTAATCTAGTATGTTTCTCTATCTATCAGATCCTTTGAACTTAAATTAGCGTTGTTGAATATTCTCCATCAGAATCATTGATTTTTATTCACTATCATATGCTTGAACATCCATGATTAGAGGTATATGCAAAACTCTATGACTAAAATTTAGTGGCATGGACAACTTCACCTTTCTTGCATTATCTGAGTAAGTGCAACTTGAGTGCGCGTTGTATTTTAGAGGCAGCACTCTAGAACAAGTTGTAGTCTTCAGTCTTCAGACTTCAGAAGCATGCTAAAAAAATAAGTTATTATTCATCAGAGGAATCTTACAGGTACTATTCATAGGAGGCATCCTGCAATTACTATTTATTAGAGGCACACAAAAGTATTGTTCATTAGAGGCATGTAGAAATATTGTTCATTAGAGGCATGCAAAAGTGTTGTTCATTAGAGGCATGCAGAAGTACTATCCATCAGAGGCATGCAAAAATACTATTCATTAAAGGCATGGAAACTTCATAGACAAGTTGGATCTTTAGAGGTACATAATTCTTCAGAGGCTTGGTAAGTACATTTTTGTGAATGAGGATCAAACTTGCCAATGTTATCTTTAGTAAGAAATTTTGGGTTTTTTTTTTACCTTTCCACAATTCATAAGGAGCCTTATTCAAGATATGTCTGATACAAACTCTATTCTTAATGTAACATAAGGTATTAACTGCTTTTTCCCAAAAATGCTTAGCAACATTCATTTGGTACATCATAGTATGACCCATTTTTTGAAGAGTACAATTGTTTATTTCCATAACACCATTCTGTTGAGGTGTTCTAGGGGATGAGAAATTGTGTAATATGACAATCTATTCACATAATTGCTCAAAAAGTCTATTCACGACGAATAATTACTATATTGATTTTATTCTCATTTTTCATTGCAAATGATAGTAAACACCTTATGAGACTCATCCTTGTGTTTAAGGAACATAACTGATCCATACTTTTTACCATTAATGAGGCAGTTTTAACTGGACCAAAAAGGTCAAAGCGCAAAAGCTCCAAAGGTCTTCTTGTGGAAACAATATTCTTTGATGCAAAAGAACTCTTAGTTTTTTTCCCTACTTGATAGACCTCACAAAGGACTTCTGATTTGAACTTGAGATTTGACAAGCCTCTAACAAGTTGAAATTTGTTTAATTTTAAGATTAACTTCAACTTGGCATGGTCTAATCTCTTGTGCCAGATTAGTTGCTCATTGCTCGCAAACACAAAGCATCTATTCTTTCGTTCTACTAAGTTAAAAAAGTTGGTTTTATAAAGGTTCCCTTGTCTTTGCCCACTAAATAGATCAAAACCATCATTTTGAATTATAGCTCTATAGGATTTTTAATAAATGAGTATGTAAAAACCATTATCACTTAATTGACTTATGCTAAGTAGGTTATGTTTTAGTTCCTTTACTAATAGTACATTACTTATAGAAGTTTGGGAGTTTTTACCAACTATGTTGTGTCCAATAATCTGGCGTTTCTGCTTTCCTTAAAAAGTGACTAAGTCTTCATTGATCAAAGATAGGTCTTGGACCATAGACCTTTCTCCTGTCATACATGACGAGCATCCATTGTCCAAGTACCACAGCAGGAGTTTCAACTTGGCTGTTAAGAACATCTATAACATAAACCACTTTATCTTTGGGTTCCTACATTTGGTCTGGTCTTGGTTTGTTAGCCTTCAAAGGTTTCTTGTCTTTCCATGTGGTCAGCATATGATAAGATATTTTAGAGTGATCTTTCTTGAAGAAGACAATACATAAATTATTATAGGGAGTAAACTTTGGTTCATGTATTATTTCTAGAAATCCTATTCATGTTTGACTATTTCTACTAACATCGTAAATCATGGATGCAACCTTCTTTCTATAATATTAACAAGAAATCTTGAAAAGCTACTTCATATTTATTAGAGTTGCATGGCACATTTCAATTGATGTTGAAATATGATTACTGTTTTAGAGTTAGGTTTTCAATCTTAAGTTTAGCAATATTACTTTCTAAAGTGTTAATTTTATCATTCAAATTTTCATTTGTTTTCCTAATTTCTTTAAGCTTTAGAGTGTAATTGTGATTCTTGTTTAAGAAGTTATTTATAATTGTAATTAGTTCAGAACGAGTTAAGTCATAGAATACCTCAATGTCTTCATCTATATATTCACTGTTAGATTTAGAATATGAATAAAGCATCAAAATTAGACACTAGAGCCATATTAGCTTGTTCTTCGTCATTACAGGATTCTTCAAAATTTGGACATTTTGACTTGACATGTCCAGGTTCATTGCATCCATAACATATGATGCTTTTCTTATTGTATTTTTCATCTTTTCCTCTGCTAAACTAGTTGGAAACTTTTTAAGGGAAATTTCCTCTTGATGTGCACATCCTCTGAATTCTTCGGGATCTGAAGGAAAACTCATATTCCTCTAAATCTTCATTATGATTTTCTAAATCTTTATTGTCTTATTATGTTTATGCTTGTAGGGCTTCCTTCTACTTTCTTTTTCTAATTATTAAAAAGTGTTCATTGATGCCCTAAAATAAAATAAATTCTATTTAGGTAAAATAGAAGAAAAACAAGGTTGAAGGAAATTAACGACGATTCAATTATATCCCAACAAAAGAAACCTCACCTCCACATTTCTATTTAAAGTTAAGATGAAAAGTGAATAAATGGTAAGAATTTAATGTTGACACCTAATTTTGTCCACTTTTTTTTTTTTGTTATTAGCAAAAAATATAATAATAAACATTAAGGATATTTTGCACTTTTTGTTATTAGGATTCTAATTTAACTTATTATTTCTTAAAAAAGGTTAAGAAATCATACCTTAAGTGATTATGGTAGGTTTTTAAAAACAATAAAGATTATGTGAATGATCATTAATGAGAATTATTGTCTTCCAAAAAATTTAAACATAATTCCTAACTATAAATAAGAGGAAAGGAAAACTGAAGGTGAAAGAGGAAAAGGAGAAAAGAAGGGTTGGAAACACGAGCTAATAAGAAACTTCTCTAGTGCGATAAATATAGAGGTTTTTTTTATATCATGCACAAATGATATAAATAAGAGATTTTTTTTCTTTGGTTTCACAATCAAATTTAAAAATTAACTAATAAGAATCAAGTCGATTGTGGTACGGTCATCTACTTCTTTATCAAATTCGTGATCTCCTCTTTATTTTGTTTTCTTTCTTGCACGTTAGATCTTAAACTCTTTTGTTATTATCGCCATCGATTGTGCCACATATGCGTTGCTGACTCGTGAATTTGCTTTTGGCTTTTTATCCTTTACAGTTTGTAAAAGTTAAAAAGTAGTAAAAGTATTTTCTTAAAATAAAACGATACACAGATCAATATACAACACATCACTTTCATTATTATTATTATTATTATTATTATTATTATTATTACTATTATTATTATTATTATTGTCACCATTCTGTTGTTATTTATTTCAATATATATATATATATAAATATATATATATATATATATATAAAGTAAAACTAATAATAACATCGGACAACACGTAGTTTTGATTTTTTTATGGCACTCGGGGATACGTAGAAGCAATGTGTTCCCCTCGTCAAACCAAATTAATAAAAAAATATGTTTCTTTCTTTTATTAATGTAAATAGTTTATTTTTTTATTACTCTTTTTCGAGTAAAAATAAATAAATAGTTTGGTTCAAAAATGATCATTTTAGCTTCTATCCAATTTTTCTTTTCACAAAAATAAAATTGGCGGCGACTCTTTTTTCGCGGACAAATCGGATGCGTCAACTGCGACTCTACTGAAGACTTTTGAGAGTCAAACCTAACATAATTAATTGTATATACTTATTTATTTATTTTTATTTATAATAATCTCTCTTGTTTTTATTTTTTTAATTACTTAGTTATCTATTTATTGTGAATATAATTGTAGTGATTGTTCTTTGTGATTTATATGTATTTGTGATAATTTACATATTAATTATATGCATTTATAGTAATTTATTATAATTGTATAGATTTATTTTATATTTAATTTTTGGTCATTTACATGTATTTATGGTAATTGATGTATTAATTATATGTATTTATAGTAATTTGTTCTAGTTGTGGTTTTTTTTTTCATGGTAATTTTTTACATTTTTCATTAATTCTATGTATTTATGATAATTTATTGTAATTATAGCGATTGTTTTATTTTATTTATTTCTCTATACACTATACCAACACGACTCACACACTTATGAGTGAGCTCTATAGTCGGGCTGAGTGCAACCTAAGATAAGTTAGAAACTGTGTAATGATAATCTTCTGGATGTACATTCTGTTTGGTTATCATGAAAGTCTCACCTAGAGTTGACATTTTGTAGAATATTTCCATTTTAGTTGTGTGATCTAGGATTCAATTTAGAACTATAGAGCCACCAATAGTGGAGGTTCACGTTAAAGACTATAGGACAATTAAATAAGAAAATAACCATGTAGGTCACATGCATATTTGAGAAGGAAACAAAATTACACTTTCTATATCTCATATTCATCATAATGCATCACATAATCATGCATGTTTCGTAGTTTTTATTTTAATTTTACAACAAGTTACTTTTCTTTAAAAAATTGCATATTAGGAGATATTAATTTTTTTAGTTAATTAAATAACCAATGCAATCATTTTTTTTCATTCTCATAATATTTTCATTCCAGAAAAAAAAAGAGCAAAAAAAAAAGTATCATGAATGAATGATTTGAAACATACAAAAATAATCTAAACCAACTAAAAGATCCTATGCGTAAAAGATTGAAAATCTTACAAACTCTCAAACTCTCGATACTTGAAATCATGGGAATCCTTCATGGGAAAAGTATATCACAAAGAACTAATGTGTTACCCTATGATTTCATAAGTCTAACAATTGTCACCTTTTAGTCTACTTTCTGGCTATACTCTATCTCAACTCTCAAGACACTTGTCCACAAAATTTGAACCTAATACTAATCAGATTCATATTCATCATCCACCCCTTACTTCTGAGTCATGAAAATACTTCCTTGGCTTTTGCCACAAGTAAATCTCTAGAAGATGAGTCATCTATGTTGCACTTTCATCGCTACCGCTTATTACTTTGATGTCATGAAAAATTCATCAATCTAAAAAATGACAAATCTTGTAAGAATATTTTATGACTATTGAAGAAAAACCTTGATTAAACATAATTTTGAAGACATTGACTATGTTCTCCTGTATATATCCAAGGGGTAAGGTCAACAATAAAAATGTTATCAAGTTTCCCCATGTTCGTTAATGTTATTTAATTCGATTCTAAAACATTGATCATATTGATGTGCCTAAAGTTTTCCAATACTTTATTGTAGAATGGACACACTTTTGTTTCTCAATATTTTGAATATCAATAAATGTATTTTGTATTGTTTCCTTTTCCATTCTCACCCATCATATATTTCACAATCTCTTACCAAACATTATTTTTCTTTCTCTTCTTTAAACCATATACGAAGCATATTTGGAAGTAGTCCATACATAATAAGTTTGCTAAAATCTCATACATAATTTCAATCATGCTATTAATTCCACTGAATGTGAGGACGATATAAATAAAACTCACTATCGAGATAGACCAGTATATAATGATGCATTGGAATTAACGTCCAAACGTGTTTTGGATATACCGATCACGTGGGGGAACTTGATGTTTATACCACGAATATTCTAGTTGCCTCAAATCAAAGATGAAAATGTTGAAATTATATGAGAGTTGAATGTAATCCTCAATCAACTAAATCAAGAATGGGAAATTTGAAATAAGAAGATGATCATTTTATATATACATATTAGATAAATATCTAAAAATAATTTGAAGTCATTTTCCATCATGTCCCTTAATATTCAAAGTAAGTCATGATGAAAAATAGTCATTCACAAGAATAAAAGTCATGACTATTCTGCTTACTATCAAAATGTATAAGAAAAGTATATGGAAAATTATTGTACCAAACATTACGTAATACCTCGTAATTGTAGAATATCCTTCATGAGTTTGAGACTATAACTAGGGCACCCCTTTGATTCTTATTATATAGAATAAAGGTCGTGCGCTCAAACAAAAATCCTCTTATCAAGAGTTATGACGTGTAGTGACCGACTAAATTCAATTCAAGAGAAATGTTGACTTGCTTCATGTCACATACAATTATTTTAAACGATCTTAAAAGAAGAACATATGAACTTTGGAGCTTCAAAAGAAATAATTAACGTTCAAGAAGATTTCACATATCTAAAAGGACTAGCATGAAAAGTGGGCTCCTAACTCTATGTGTCCCAATACCCAAAAAAATACTTTCAAGTGTGCCTTTGATCCACACCAATATGGATCGAGAAGACTTATCACTACTTGAACACATTTATACTTCAAAAAGTGTTACATCTAAATGAAGATCTGTTAGGTCGAAAACCCGAAAGGGCGACCTAGAAAAAAATTAGGGTGCAAAAATTAATGAATATCTAGTAGGTCGAAAACCCAAAAGGGAAGCCTAGGCAAAATTTAGGAAAGAATCCTGTTAGGTTGAAAACCCGAAAGGACAATCTATGCAAAAATTAGGGCCACAAAAAAAAAATAATAACGTACGAAGATCACTAGTTTGAGAATCTAAAAAGTCATGACAAAAGAATATGACTTGCATACACACATCAAAGTCGAAGTAGAATATGTTCTGAAAGACTGTGAAGATAGATTGAAGCAAATCATATCTTCCAAAGAGGTTTCAAAACATGAATGAAATTATGTCATGAGTTATTAGCACACTTCTTTTATGAAATACTACTAACAAATTGAGTCATTTACCCATATAAGAGCACCTTATGTTCTTTTCTTTCTATAAATATTTTTTTTGTACCATAGATTTTCTCATTAAATATCATTGTTCAAACCTTCATTCACTAATTTCTTGTGTTATGATTCTTTTTTTCAAAATGCATTTTTATGATAATCATATGTTGGAGCACAAAATATGTGAATGTCAAGAGGCCAAAACTAGTATGGTGTCTTTACACGCAGTCAGGGGCAACTAAAGATCAAGTCAATGATGTAAGAAAAAATCACTTTAAAGATCAAAACGACAATTACAACCATTTATTTGAAGCGGTGCATATTATTCATCAATGAATCAAGGATCATGTCCGTAAGGAGGTGAAAGAAATAAAAAAAAAAAAGAAAAGTGAAAAAAGGTTGATTGAAAAAATTAAAGAAAAACAATACAAAAATGAAGGAAAATGTTCATTCATTGAATGCATTCATGGTGTTTCATATTTAGTGGTTAAATTTAAAGCTGGGACATTAACCCACACCCTATGATTTAAGAGATAGTACATTGACCCACATCCTTTGATTTAATAGCAGGGATCACTAACCCTCATCCTCTGATGTAAGAGTTGGGATGACTGACTCTTAACCTCTGATTTAAGAGCTAGGCCGCCCCATAAGAATTTTGATGATATCTTTGGTAATGAATTTTGAGTTCCATAGGAAGCTATTACTGAAAATACTAAACAAAACCTACATCACTCAAGATATCACTTTTGACAAATTTGGAGGCATCATAAATAGCATCACTACTAACAGCCACTTAACCTCATAGATGATGAACTGCCTGCCGAAGAAAGAGGGCAAAACAAAGTGTTGCACATATCAGTAATGTGCCTCGACCATATGATATCAAAAGTCCTCATCGAAAATGTCCCCTCACTTAATGTCATTAATAAAGCTACCTTATGATGGTACATATATGAGACCAAGCCCTATGGTTGTTAGAGCTTTCGATGGGAGTCGTAGAGAAGTGATGGGATAAACTGAACTCCTAATTCAAATAGGCCCAATCACTTTTTGAAACCACATTTCATTTGATGGGTATTGTATCCGCCTATAGCTGGGGAGACCATGGATTCATTATGCCTGTTTGATGCCATCAACCCTACATCAAAAGCTAAAGAATATGGTATATGACCAATTGGTAATCGTGTCAATAGAGAAAGACTTGTTGGTGAGTAAGTTGTCCACCACACCGTATGTTGAGACGACAGAGGAAGCTCTGGAGACCGCCTTTTAAACATTACAAATTATGGCGGCTAAATTCATGTTGAGCAGAGGGCATCGTCTATGGCACGGTTTGGGGATGAATGAAAAAGGGATCAAACGATTGATAGGACTTCATGAGAATAGATCAAAATGGGGTTTAGGATACGAAACAATCACGGTTGACAAACGAAGATTGATCAAAGAAAAAAAAAAGAAAAAAAGGTTAACACAAATTGAAAATCGAGAGCCTATAATCATATGTGACATTCGACATAGTTTCCAAAGTGTAGGAAAGAAAAAGGAGATCTACATTGCAACAACTGGAGATGATATTTCCATCGGTGATGCTAGTTTGGTTCCTCCGTATGATGCAAAAGTAGAAATCAAGAATTGGGAGACAATCGAGTTGCCTAAAGTAGGCAAGGACATTAATAAGCTTAACCAAGAATAGGAAAATCTAGATAAGAAGTTATTACCTTATTGTACCTATATAAAAGAATTTTCTTTACAATTTGACAAAATCACTTTTCACCATGTCGCTCGAGAAAACAATCAATTGATTGATGCTTTGGCTACTTTATCTTTGATGTTCCAAATCACTCGAAAAGATTAAATTCTATCAATTAAAATGGAGAGTCGAGATCATCCTGACTACTGCCACGTAATGGAAGAAGAAACCAATGGGGAACTGTGCTACCATAACATCAAACATTATCTTATAATTAGAGAATATCCTCCCAAATTATCGGAGAATGAGAAAAGAACTCTGAGGCGGTTAACCGCGAGCTTTTTCATGAACACAAATATTTTGTATAAGAGGAACCATGACATGGTACTCCTCATATGCATTGAAGTCAATGAGGCGAAAGAAATTCTACAAGATATCAACGATGGCTCTTATGAGATCTATACGAACGAACACGCCATGTCTAGAACGATTCTTTGGGTTGGTATTACTGGTTCACCCAAGAAAAAGATTGTTTTAACTATGTAAAAAACATGTCATTAGTGTCAAATATATGACGATAATATTTACGCCCCACCAATGCCCCTGAACACCTTTTCAACACATTAGTGGGTAGAGGCCGCTTCGTACGCCAATGTAACAAAAAATGTGGTAGTTGTAACACCCCGGCCCCCCCTCGGCGATACCGGCAATGTTACCTCACGAGCTTCTCGCACCCCCCTTTCCCTCATAGAAATCTTTGCGAGTTTTTGCCTCCCGTGGAATTCGAGCCCGGTACCTAGGGGATAAGTACCGCCTCATCGCAATCCCACTACCAATTGAGCCAGCTCAATTGGTAGTGGGAACTGTGTGGAGGCGGTACTTATCCCCCAGGTACCGGGCTCAAATCCCACGGAAGGCAAAAACTCGCCAGATTTCCATGAGGGAAAGGGGGGGGCGAGAAGGTCGTGAGGTAGCATCGCCGGTAACGGGAATGGTCGGGGTGTTACAGTAGTCAAATTCATAAAAGAGGAGTTAATATGTCGTTATGGCCTACTAAGCAAGATCATTACTGATAATGCTACAATTTTGAATAACAAAATGATGGATGAATTGAGTGCCACCCTTTAAAATTCAATAGAACAATTCATCCGCATACAAACCATTTGAATAACAAAATGATGGATGAATTGAGTGCCACCCTTTAAAATTCAATAGAACAATTCATCCGCATACAAACCAAAAATGAATGGCGTAGTTGCCCTTTGATACGCACTTCAACTGGGGAAACCCCTTTTTCAAAGCGAGGCTGTATTTTTTTTTCAAAAGAAATTAAAATAGAGCAGAGAAATAAATGAGGTAATACATTTGGATAAATAATTAAGTCATTAAAATTTACAAGCAGCTGAAAAGTTCCTCGAAATATGAATCCAAAATATTTACATATCAAAAACTGGGACATGTAACCCATCGATAATAACATGTCAAGCTGACAATATTAGTATAGGTACAGTCTTCCGTTTTAAAATAAATACAATTCAAAATAAAGACATCTGTTCCCTTTATGTCAACCTAATCTGATCATTCTATACACAAAAACTATACGCCCTGAGTGATCTCCACGCGCCCCGCAAGATCCTCTCATCTGAGGGCAAAGCCCAGATTTCCACAATAGTTGTAAAGGGTCCCCAACCGAAATTAACAGTTAACACATAACATTTATGTTTTTAAATGCACAAATAACCTTTTCAACGTAGCATGCATCTTAAAAGGGTTTCCCATATGCTAAAAGTTCATATATTGCTTGCCAAATGTAAATGAAATCAAAATAAAGTTCTCAATCCATCAAGTAATATATAACTGACCAAAACATTGATAAATCAATTGAGCAATCGATTATCTAACTCAAAATCAGAATTTATATTGGGCAAATCGATTTCCTGAAAGTTTTTAGTGAAAACTAAACTCTGGGCTTAAATCAATCGATTGGGGAAATCGACTGAATGAAAAACTGAGCCCCTGTATTGAAACCAATCGATTTACCAAATCGATTTCGTCAATTTTGCTGAGCTCCAATCGATTTGCACAATCGATTTCTTCAATGGTTTTGAAAAACATATTACAAAATCGATTGGGTAAATCGATTTTGTCAAATTTGCGAAGTCCCTGTAACTCATCAAATCGATTGGGGAAATCGATTTCCCTGCTTATTCTTCCAAAAATACATAAACTAACTTAATCACATTCATACATAATACCAAATCTTAACACTTTGCAATTCCCACGCGATCACCACGACAAATTGGGCTTCAAAATAGTTTTACAATCCATCACTCTCACACACAGTAATTAATACATAACACTTAGCAATTTCAACACAATTACCACGACAACTTGAGTTTCGAAATAGTTTTACACACCATCCCATTTACACACAATTCAAAATGTAACACTAAGCAAAATCAACACAATCACAATGACATCTCAAGTTCAAAACACTCAAACATAACTTGCATCAAAACACGACTCGCGTGCCAAGCACCCTAATGCGATGCGTATATGCCAAATTGCATGCACTCGGAATTCCAAACCAAAACCCTCCTCGAAGGGCCGTAAATCATAATTGTACCGCCTATCGCATGCCAAAGTACCAATTACCGAGGTGCCACCTACCACGGGTCAGCACGATTTACTAAAAGAAAAAGCGTAAGTCGTAAATGTATCGCCTATCACAGGCCAAAGTACTATCTACCGAGGTGCCACCTATCACGGGTCAGCACAATTTACCAAAATGAAATGCATGAGCATACACTGACTCCATCCACAACAATCGTTAAGTAAATGCAGTTATTAAAAGATTCCCCATTTTTAATACTCATTTAACTTAATCGATTTTCACACCAAACATTAAGCAAACAGACATATTAAGAGATTCCCCATTCTTAATATTCTTTTGACTTAAACGATTTCCACAACAGAACATTCAGTAAACAAGACATTAAGATATTCCCCATTCTTAATTCTCATTTAACTTAAATGATTTTCCAAAACTAACATTAAGTAAACAAGACATTAAGAGATTCCCCATTCTTAATTCTCATTTAACTTAAACGATTTTCCATAACAAACGTTAAGTAAACAAGACATTAAGAGATTCCCCATTCTTAATTCTCATTTAACTTAAACGATTTTCCAAAACAAACATTAAGTAAACAAGACATTAAGAGATTCCCCATTCTTAATTCTCATTTAACTTAAACGATTTTCCAAAACAAACATTAAGTAAACAAGACATTAAGAGATTCTCCATTCCTAATACTCATTTAACTTAAACGATTTTCACAAACACACATTAAGTAAACAAGACATTAAGAGATTCTCTATTCTTAATTCTCGTTTAACTTAATGGTTTTCAAATTCCACACAAAACAAACTCAAACATACTTTCACATTCAATCCATAATTCACACCAAAACACATCAAATCATTTTTCCACACAAACCACACAAAACACATCTCAAATTCTATAATTATCAATTATGAACACGTCGAATACGACGACACAAATCAACACAATAAATTTCATTTATTCAAAATCATACATACATGAGGTAAATTCATTTTCCATGAAACATTCATCAATATAACCAAAACCTAACTCTAAGATTTTACCTATAAATCCTTAGATTCATTTTCCCCCAAATCAACACTTTAACCCTAACAAAATCCTTTTCCACACAACCACAGACAAGTCCCTAAATGCAAACTAAAAGTTCGGAAGGAGCACTTACCTTCACGTTAGCTTTAACGTGCGATTATGGTACCGCGAGTAAATCCGGTAAAATCTCCGCTCGCAACATCGCGTCCAAAGTTGGTCCGCTAGCACCGTAGCACGAAGGTGAGCAACCTTCCCTTCTATCACTTCTTGAAAGGAGGCTTAGATCTAGATGAAACGGAGGTTTGTGTTTGACGGTTTTGAAGTCCCTAATACCGTTTTTCTTCGTTTTCTAATCAACGAGGAATTATGGAGCTGAGAAAACCTTGCTCTCTTATCCACTAATCCTTGGGTTTCAATTCTCGAGCTTAAAGAACGAAGAAGGAAGCAAAACCAACGAATGAAGAAAAAGGGAGAAGGAGAGGTGAGCGCGGGCAGAGGAAGAAGAAGGGAAATGTGTTTTCTTTCTTTCCTTCTCTTTTCCTTTCTTTCGTTTTCCTTCCTTTCTATTTCTTTTCTTTCTATTTCCTTCCTTTCCTTTTGTTTGCTTATATACATATATATTACTAATAATAATAATATATAATATATAATATATATATAAATATAATAATTAAACCTAAAAAAATAAATATCTAACAACTCTCACATTCATCACTTCACTCCCTTCTCAAACTATTTTGATAAAAATATCTACTCTCGTCGCAACTCAATTGTCAAATACAATTTTCAGCAACCTGAGATATTTTGAACAAAACCGCCCAGAATTAAACTCTTCAAAACCTAAATAAATTATTCTTCAACAAATAATTTTAATCCAATTTCCAAAAATATATTTTCGGCCTTTAACTCACTAAATAACGAAATCTGGGTTAAAAGCCTAAGCAATTTAACACAAAATACCCTAAAATTGTATAACTTAGGATTTAAAATTACGGGTCTTACATAGAAATCCCCTGGATGGGTTCAAACATGTTTCGATCAATTGAATTTAATTGAAGAAAAAAGGTTGGCACCCTTATGTGATGGACAACTATATTAGAAAAGACTGAAAAGAGCGTACCAGAAAAAAAATACTTCCTCAAGAATTTTGGGAAGGAGACTTGGTGCTAAAAAAGATCTTACCCATTCAAAAGGATTATCATGGGAAATGGACCTCTAACTATGAAGGCCAATATGTCTTGATGAAAGTTTTCTCAGGTGGGGCTTTGATCCTCACGAATATGGATAAAATACCCGTTTAGGTTGAAAAGCCGAAAGGGGGTCCTAGGCAAAAATTATGGTACAAAAAATATTTTTGCTAGGTTGAAAATCTGAAAGGGCGATCTAGGCAAAAATTAGGATACAAAAAAATATAATAAATATTTGTTGGGTTTAAAATCATAAATGGCAACCTTAAGTATCATTCATTCATTCATTCATTCATTCATTCATTCATTCATTCATTCATTCATTCATTCATTCATTCATTCATTCCTTCGTTCATTCATTCATTCATTCATTCATTCATTGTCTCGTTCATTCATTCATTCATTGTCTCGTTCATTCATTCATTCATTGTTTCGTTCATTCATTCATTCATTGTTTCGTTCATTCATTCATTCATTGTTTTGTTCATTCATTCGTTCATTCATTCATTCTTTCGTTCGTTCATTCATTCATTCATTCATTCATTCATTCATTCATTCATTCATTCATTCATTCATTCATTCATTCATTCATCATTCATTCATTCATTCATTCATTCATTCATTCATTCATTCCTTCATTCATTCATTCATTCATTCATTCATTCATTCATTCATTCCTTCATTCATTCATTCATTCATTCATTCATTCCTTCATTCCTTCATTCATTCATTCATTCATTTCTTCATTCATTCACTCATTCACTCATTCATTCATTCATTCATTCCTTCATTCATTCACTCATTCATTCCTTCATTCATTCACTCATTCATTCATTCATTCATTCATTCATTCATTCATTCATTCATTCATTCATTCATTCATTCATTCATTCATTCATTCATTCATTCATTCATTCATTCATTCATTCATTCATTCATTCATTCATTCATTCATTCATTCATTCACTCATTCATTCACTCATTCATTCACTCATTCATTCATTCATTCACTCATTCATTCATTCATTCATTCATTCATTCATTCATTCATTCATTCATTCATTCATTCATTCATTCATTCATTCATTCATTCATTCATTCATTCATTCATTCATTCATTCATTCATTCATTCATTCATTCATTCATTCATTCATTCATTCATTCATTCATTCTTTCATTCTTTTGTTCGTACTTTCGTTCGTTCGTTCTTTCGTTCGTTCGTTCTTTCGTTCGTACTTTCCTTCGTTCTTTCGTTCGTTCTTTCGTTCGTTCGTTCTTTCGTTCGTTCGTTCGTTCTTTCGTTCGTTCTTTCGTTCGTTCGTTCGTTCCTTCATTCATGACATTTCATAAATTTAAAGCCAAGAAAACAACTCGTATGTTGAAGCTGGGAAAATGACTTGCACCCGAAGCTGAGAAAACGGCCCGCATGTTGAACTTTGAAAATGACTCCACTCGAAGCCGAGAAAAAGAAGGCAACGGATCATACCAAGCGCGACATATATGAAGCAAGATCACCCTCCTTCTAGCGAAGTACAACCTCTAAAGAACTAAGGGTCATTATCTTCATATAGTAAGGACTCATGCTTAGCTCTCCTGGATTTCTCCGTTTAGAAAAACAGCAAGATGAATCCAATGATGCGTGAAGAAAATAACTTTCTTCTCTACTTCCAAAAGAGTCTGCAATGGAGATTTTACGGGACAAATTCCCTACATCGTAAAGAATATTATCGAAAATATCACAAACAAGATAAATGAGATAAGTGATGTAAAAAGAAGCAACGCATCACACCATTCTTAAAGTAGAATTGTGCTTTCTTGTGGGAGTTTGATCTGACGATGGCACATAATTAACACAAATGGCCTTCTCCAAATCTGATCGAGCAACCTTTTCTTTTTTTATTTCCTAGAAAAGAAAACAAAGTTCTTGATAGAAAAACTTGAAAAACAATATTCCCCATGGTTCTAATAAGATGGGTGTAATTTAACACTGTTACCATAAATACTATATCCCATCAATTTTTTGTTTTCATTTTCATACATGATTTCGAATTTCAATTACATAGATTTCTCAAATATTCTACTTCAGGTCACTAACATATGTTCTATCCCAAACACCCACATCATATCTTGAATGGTACTTCAAAAAGCACGTCGATTTTTTTGTTAAATTTTTTAGAAAAACCATCCAACATGAAACCAAATATGTTTCTTTAGTTGGTTCATTCAATGACCAAAGTAATTTAATAATTGAAAGATAAGAGCAATTTAATGCAAGAAGAAACTGAGAGTTTCTTATAACATTGATATCAGTTAATGATGCAAGTTTTAAGCCAGAAGTAGAAACTTTACCTACTGAAGAAGCTCCTTGTGCATCAGTGTCTCATGCAACCCTTGCTTGTGTTTCTATCTTAAATCTCTAATATTTTCCTCAACCTGTCTCGCACGACCTTCTTGAGTGACAACTTCTTCCTTTACAGCATGATATTCCTGTCTACTTTCAACTGCTCTTTGTCTCTCCTTTTCAAGGGTCTTACTTAGTTGAGTATGTTTTGCCCTAAGATATGAAATATGCAATTCATTATTTAAGTTAGCCACACGTACACAAAACCACTATTAAAGACACGACTTCATTCAAGAAATTGAAGAACCTGGGCCTCAAGAACATTAATTCGAGACAAGGTTCGAGATAAGTTGTCATTCACAGATTGCTCTCTTTCCTCGACAATTGCAGCTTTAGCCTTAACTTCCTGCAAAGTACATTTAAAAGATATACAAAACACAAAAATATCTTGTAGGAAAGATTATTAAAATGAAAATAAAAAAGTAATTTAGACACCTGAAGTCGAGAATTGAGAGATCTTTCAACTGCAACCCAAGCTTCAGTTCTTCTGGCATACATATCAGGTGAATTCTAGTATAGAATAGATCCCATGCAGGAGAATGACAAACAAAAGGAAAAACAATTCTCAGACAATAATGATCATTAACATGGGAAGAAACTATCAATTGTGGCTTTCTTCCTAGGTTTCTGCAATAAAACTTCCCTGCTAGACAAGTTGAAGTTCTTGTATATTAATGAACAACAAACAACCTCCTTACAACAATCTCTGATTTCTGCCTTTGATGGTGTCCTCTTATTTTTGCCTCTAATGGTATCCTCTGATTTATGCCTCTGATGGTATCCTCTGATTTTTGCCTCTGATGGTATCCTCTGATTTTTGCCTCTGATGGTATCCTCTGATTTTTGCCTCTGATGGTATCCTCTGATTTCTTCCTCAGATGGTATCCTCTGATGTAATGCATCTACCAAATGAAATGGTACTTAAAGAATCATTTCCTTCCCAAGTACCCTAGAGTCCCAGACCATTGATTAGAAGCACCAAATATTTCAACATGTTTCTACTTAAACAATTGCATGTGACTAGAATGTGTATATGCTAATCTAGTAATTGTTTTTTGGTTCTTGCATAGGTGTCATCCAACTCCAACCAGAGAGATGCTAGAGCCCTTGCTACGTGTTGTAGCTACAATTATCCTGAACTTGAATGTTTCATCGTTAAAAGCATTGGCTGATTCTCTTGACCATGCTGTGGTAAATATTTTATTTGAATTTTGCTTTTTTTGCATCAGTCTTGTTTTCTATTGACAATATATTATGTATGGTTCATGGATAATTATTTTCTGTAATGATATTATGATTTATCCATATAATCTTCGATGATATACTTTTTATTGTTAGAACATGTTGTGTATTTGAGAGGAATTGAAATTGAGAAGAAAAATAGAAAAGTCAGTAAATGAAGATTGATCTTCGCAGTCTGGAGATTGATCCATTTTTTTCATTAGATTGATCTTGGCTTTTATAGAAGCAGTTTTCTAGTGAATCAGTTTCAACAAACTTAACCACCTTCTAACTATATTCTAACTAACTTCTAACCATATTGTAACTACCTAATTACAAATCATTTTGAGTTACATTTAACATGCTCCCTAATATGTCAGCCTTTTGATCATTTGTATTACAATGTTCCAGCTTTATCTTTCCCTTCATTACTTGATCACTTAGGAAATGAAATCTTGTTTCTATATGGTTGCTCCTTCCATGGACACTTGGATGTCTTGCTAGGTCTATTGTTGATTTGTTGTCTATCTTCATGTTCACTGCATTATTACTTCTTTGACCCACTTTTGCCATTAATTCTGCCAGCCACATAGCTTGGCATGCTCCCATAGATGCAGGCACGTATTCAGCTTCACATGTGGACAATGCTACTATGGTTTGCTTCTTTGAACACCATGAGATTGGTGAGTTATTGATTGGAAATACATACACGTGGTACTCTTTCTATCAACCATATCTCCACACTAATCAGCGTCAGTGAAGCCAATAAGTTCAGCTTCCTCTTCATCTAGTTTTATGGAATACGACAGACCCAATTCAATGGTCTCCTTTATGTATCTCAAGATCCTTTTTTCTGCCATGTAGTGTGATGTCCTAGGCTTTTCCATGTACCTACTAATCAACCTAACACTATATGAGATATCTGGCCTAGTGTTGCACAAGTATCTCAAGGATCCTACAATTTGCTTGAAGGTTGTAGGATCAATCAACTCATCATTGCCTTCTTTGGACAACACCAACCCTGATTTTGATGGGGTGTTGCTTCCATTGCAATCTTGCATTTTAAACCTTTTAAATACATCACTTGCATAATTTCTTTGATGCATAAAAAATCCATTTTTCCTGGTTTCAAATTCAATAGCAAGGAAATATGCCATCACGCCTAAATCAGTCATCTCAAATTCCTTCTCCATTCTGAATTTGAACTCACTGATTTTCACTTCATCACTGCGAGTTAGCCGTAAATCATCAACATAGAGGCATATCAGCAATGCAGGTGCTGCTGCTCCCTTCTTGACATACACTCAATGCTCATTCACACACTTTTCAAATTGCTGCTCTATGAGAAATCTGTCAATTCTCTTGTTCCAAGCTCTAGGAGCTTGCTTTAGGCCATATAAGGCTTTCTTCAATTTGTAAACATGATCTTCTTTGCCTATTTTCAGATATCTAGGGGGATACTTAACATACACTTCTTCATCTAATGAGCCATTGAGGAAGGCTGATTTAACATCCAATTGAGGCATAGACCAACCTTTGTAGCTAGCAACTGAAACTACCATTCTTATTGTTTCAATTCTTACGACAGGAGCAAATACTTCATCATAGTTCAACCTATGTTTTTGCAAAAATCCGTTTGCTACAAGTCTTGCCTTGTACCATGAAATCTACCCATCAGGTTTCAATTTCAGTTTATAGACCCATTCACATCAATAGGTCTTTTATTCACTAGTAGAGTCATCAGCTCCCATGTTTTGTTATTTTCTATGGTTTTGAGCTCCTCGTCCATTGCTGCTATCCATCTAGGATCACTCAATGCTTCTTCATCACTTATTGGTTCAGATTCAGCAAGTAAGGCAAAATGAATTAATTCTCCATCTGCATTGATGGTTGAGTCAGATGTTACTTCATATGGCTGTAATATGATTGAAGGTTGTCTAGCTCTTGTAGATCTCCTCACAGGTTCAAAAGCATAATGATTTGTTACATCTGTTGGCTGGTCCTCAACCAGTTCAATTGCTACTGCACTACTGGCTGGTCTGGTTGGTATGCCTGGGCATATTGCATTCATTGTCCAGTCCCAACCTCTTGATTCATCCATTAGTATATCTCTGCTTATCACCACTTTGTTCTTGTTTGGATCATATAGCTTGTAAGCCCTAGTGGCATCATAACCCAGCAACACCATTTGTTCAGCCCTGTCATCAAGCTTCCTACTGTTTTGAGCTGGTACATGCCTGGAGCACAATGAGCCAAACACTCTCAAGTGATTCACAACTGGCTTTCTTCCAGTCCAAGCTTCTTCAGGTGTCCTTGTGCCCAGTATCTTCGTTGGACACCTATTTAATATGTACACTACAGTTGATAATGCTTCCCTCCATAATTTGAGGCATGTTCTTCCCCTTTAACATGGTCCTAGCCATGTTCACTATGATTTTGTTTCTCCTTTCAACAGTGCCATTATGTTGGGGAGTGTATGGTGCAGTTACTTCATGCAATATCTCTTATTTTTCACAAAAACCATGGAATTCATGAGAGTTGTATTCTCCTCCTCCATCTGTTCTGATGATTTTCATACTAAAGCCACTTTGTTTTTCATCCATTATCTTGAATTTTTTTAAGTATTTCAAGCACTTCATTCTTTCTCTTGATTAGATATACCCAAATTTTCCTTGTAAAATCATCAACAAATGATACAAAGTAATGATTACCTCCTATTGATACTTATTCAAAAGGACCACAAACATCAAAGTAGATTATCTCCATCATTCTTGAAGATCGAGTTGGCACTTCATCCTTGAATTTGTTTCTGTGTTGTTCGGCTTGACAACATTCTTCACACAGCTCCTTTGGCATTTTCATTTTGGGAATTCCTTGCATCATTATCTTGTTATGCAACATTTGAAGACTTCTGAAATTTAAATGTCCAAACCTATGATGCCACAACCAATCTTCATTCAAGACTTCAACAGCTAGACATTTGCTCTCATTGATCTGGATACCAATCTTGAAGGTTCTATTTTTAGATAGTGGTGCCTTCAAGATCAATCTTCTTGAATCATCAAACAATCTCATTTCACACTGCTCCATCTTCATAGAATACCCCTTTTCAAGCAACTGTCCAAGGCTTAGTAGATTGTTATTCATGTTTGGCACATACAACACATCAAATATGAATGATTGTTAACCATCTCTCATTTGAATCAACACTTTTCCTATTCCTCGTGTGATTCAAGTACCCTGTATCAAGACACCATAATCCTAGACAGCCATCCTCCATGCTTGTAGATGTCATCAGCAATACTTCATCTAAGTCAAAACTGTCTGCCTGAGCCAATTGAGCTTCACCATAATCTCTTTGTACTTTCTTGGATTTGCATTCATATGCAAAATGCCCATATTTTTTGACAATTATAACATTGGACCCTCCTTTTGTCGTATTTCTTTTTTCCATATGGTTTCTTGCTTTTATTTTCATTGTTTTATTGACTTCTTGAGCCTTTAGCCTCCTCGTTTTGATCCTGTTTCTGGTGCCATTTTGACTTGCCCTTCCACTTCTTGTTTTTTACTCCATTGTGATTGGACTTCTTGCTAATATGAGCTTGCAGTGCCTGTGTTTGTGTGTGTGCCTCATATCTTCCTTTTACCCTTAATTCTTGAGCTTCTAGGGAGCTTTGCAGATCTTCCAACTTCATTGTATCAAAGTTCTTTGATTCTTCAATGGCCACCACTATGTGACCATAACTTTGTGTTAGTTTCCTCAGAATCTTTTCAATGATCACAACCTCTGTCATTACTTCTCCATTGGCTTTCATCTGATTAGTGTTTGTCTGCACTCGATTAAAATAGTCAGTCACATTCTCATTGTTCTCCATTCGTAATAATTCATACTTTCTTCTTAGCATTTGAAGTTTGATCTTCTTGGTTTTTTCATCACCTATGTAATACTTCACCAAGATATCCCATGCCTCTCTTGATGTAGATACCTTTGAGATCCTTTCAAAATTGTTTGAATCCACACTTTGCTGGGTATAAAACAATGTCTTGCAATCTTTGAAAGTTGTTTGTTGTCTTTCTGTTGGATTCGCACCAAGTTGTTCATAGCCATCTTGAACAATCTCAAACACTTGTTGAGCTCCCAACAACGATCCCATTGATGCAGACAACATCTCCCAATTCTTCCCATCTAGAATTGGCAAATTCGATGGACATCCTCCTCCATTCATGTCTTCTTTCACTCACGCTTTGTGTTTCTCAATTTTGATTTCCCTTCACGCTTGCACTCGTGTTTCCCAAGGTTTAGAACCCAAGCTCTTGATGCCAATTGTTAGAACATATTTTGTATTTGAGAGGAATTGAAATTGAGAAGAAAAGAGAAGAAAAATAGAAAAATCAGGAAATGAAGATTGATCTTCGTAGTCTGGAGATTGATCCATTTTTTTTTTCATTGGATTGATCTTGGCTTTTATAGAAGTAGTTTTCTAGTGAATCAGTTTCAACAAACTTAACCACCTTCTAAATATTTTCTAACTAACTTCTAACCATATCCTAACTACCTAATTACAAATTATTTTGAATTACATTTAACATTTATGGCCCACACGTTGCTAGCTGAAGCATTTACTTTTTAGGATATTATTTCGTTTCAAATATTTCTCCCTCATGTATAGTACCTTTTCAAGGTGATGATCCATACTTGAATAAGTTGATCAGCATTCTGGCAACCAGATGCATGAGTCAGGTCATTTGAATTTGAACTAGAACCCATATTTAACCTTTAAAGAGTAAAAACGAATTCTTTTATAATATAAAAGTGAAAATTCATTTGTTCGTCTAGTTTCATAGGCAGTTTATTTCTGTAGTGGGGACCTTAGCCCTCACGAATATCAGCATTATGGGCTTGCAACATCTTTATATACCCATTTCACATCACCTATAAGAAGATATGCAGGTAGGTACATTTTGATTATGTTATTATGTTTACTTGGTCAATTGTGTTCAGTAACATGAGATGAAACATTTTTTCTGGCAGATGTCATTGTACACAGGCTACTTGCTGCTTCTTTAGGGATATCCAAGTTAACGCCTGTATTTCAAGACAGGCAGCAGCTCACTAGTATAGCAGACAGTATGAAATCTCTTTAATGATCTAATAGCTCTTTTATCGGGCCTTAATTTTCTCTAGGAAAACTTTACTTTTTATGAATTAAGTAGTACATTTTTCTTCATTATTCTTGTTCTTTTGGTGTGACATTTTAAATACATGTAATGATTTTTCATTCATATGTTGTTTAGATTTAAATTATAGGCACATGAATGCTCAAATGGCTGGGCGGGCCAGCCTATGTAGAGCTGCATACTCTCATTTATGTCGGGAAGAGGTGTGTGGCAGCTTTTCTACCATGTATTGTTATCTTGTCTCTTTGCACTTTGAAGTTGGAGTTCATATCCTTGGCCTAAGGATTTCTTCCTCTGATGGTATCCTCTTATTTTTGCCTCTGATGGTATCATTTAATTTCTACCTTGGATGGTATCCTCTATTTCTGCCTTTGAAGTTGGAGTTTGTATCCTTGGTTTAAGGATTTTTATTTTAATGATGATATATGTATCAATAATCTACATATATGTATTAAAGTGGCATTTATAGATTACTACTACTACTATTGGATGGATGTTATTCATTTGCAAGCACGTGAAGATAGATGATTTTAATTTGGCATAAATATACACTTACCTACTATTTTAATTAGCATATCTGGTTGCCTATGTTTGACTTATTATACTTGCATAATATGATCAATCTAAATATTTTCTCATGCATGCTTGAATTGTAACTGGTGTGCTGCTTTTTTGGCACATGTTATATTTGGATGTTATTTATTACGGTTTCTTTTCTACATAGAATCTGCTTGTCTTCACTTATTTATTTGGATGTTATATTAGGGTTATTAAACTTGTGAAATTGAAATGAATTCGCAAGAAATGATTCTCCACGTGGCAAACCTCTAGTATCAAGTTCAATGTATTATTAGTATTTTAAGCATGAAACTGTTTATTAAGTCTATTAATGTTAACCATAACATTAAGATTTCGTATGTGTGTGTAGTTTGTTCTTTGTGGACATTTTTCTTCCTTGGATGACAAAAGAAAAACCCAATTAGTAATTTTGTTTGAGTTAGAATATGTAAAAGCTTTAATCCTTCGCATGGAAAGTTGGAAAGTTTCTTGAGACATATTAGCAAAGAAAATCCTAAACCAACCCGGTTCAGAGCAATGACAAGAAGAACCAGGAGATATATTCAAACCAACACGGTAAACAATAATTTCCCAAAGCTCTTTCTCAGCTTCAAAAGTTTTAGAACACAACAAATGTCTCATATCAACCCAACAAAATAACCCCGCATTACTCTTCAAACATCGAATTCCTGCATTTCTCAATCCACTCACAAGCATTTCTTTCATTCTCTTCAACCTCTTCTCATTATGTTCCGTATATATACTTTAAAATAAAATCTTCATCCTCAAGTAATTTAGCAAGTAAATAGTGTTTGTGATGAAATAAGTCCACAAACTTGACATTTTTGTGCAGCAGATACAACTTTTTTATTATTGGAATAAATCATTCCTACACGAAAACCAGGAATGCCAATGTCTTTAGAGAGACTATAAATGATGTGAATACGATTCAAAATGTCGACCTTTCTGTTAGATAATATTATTATATATTAGTAATAAGGGTACTTTAGACATTTCTATTTTTTTGTAAATATACTCATTATAACCCTATTAACTACAGTTTGGTTCATTCTATATTATGAAACCTTAGAATGGTTGTCTCTTGGTTGTCTCTCTTCTTCCTCTTTTCATTGTTAACATGGTATCAGTGCTTTGGTTGATTTTGGGATCTACTATAAAGAAGAGATACACTATTTTGATAGAAAAGACAACCATCAAAAGTGAAAAGAGAAAAGTAACCCTATTCCCGATTTTGTTAAATCAGTCTCACAAAAACATCGATTGCGCATTTGTTAATCGTTGGATCAGACTGATGTTTGGACAACAGGTTCGCAACATTCATGTCTTCGTATTCAAAGGTCAGATCGGCGAAACGACGTCTATAGGGGGAGAAATCGTGCTGGCACAAGACCAAATTTATTTTGTCTCAGTGATTGTGTTTGTCGTATTTTTCTATCATTATTTGTTATGGCTGGTGCTAAGGATGATTCTCTTCAAGCACATTTGAAAACACATTGTCCGAAATTGGGGAAAGCACATAAGAAGAATTTTAGGGGACCATTGTCCAAAGTTGTTGCTTTTGCTCCTCCTACCATTGGCTCTAGTTCTGGTTCTGTATACTCATCTGAGATTGCTTCCCAAATATCTGATATTGCATAACAACTTCAAAAACTTCTTGCCACTTAATCATATGCCATGTCTGCCACTTCTTCTAATGGTTTGAACTCCTCTAGTATGTTAGGTAAATCTCATTCCATACGGATTCTTGATTCGGGAGCATCTCATCATATGACATACGATGATAAACCTTTTTTGTCTGTGAAACTTGTCTCGTCTGTGTCGGTTATGACTGTTGATGGCACTCCTATGACACTAGAAGGCGTTGGTTCTGTCTCCACACCTAACATGTCTATGTCTGATGTTTATTATATTCCTAATCTTACTTTGAGCCTTGCTCCTGTTAGTCAAATATGTGATCTCGGTTATTTGGTTATGTTTTCTTCTACTTCTTGTTCTGTGCAGGATCCACATTTCGGGAGGCTTTATGTTTTGGATGACTTGTGACTCCCAGATACTACAGCCTCAACAACTACTGCCGACTTATTATCTAGTTTTCGCCTGAATTCCTTATCTTCTAGTTTTTATTTATGGCATTCCCGCCTTGGACATGTTTCTGCTTCTAGATTAAAATATTTGGCTTTTACTGGAGCCTTAGGAAAGTTGCAAACCTGTGATATCTCAGATTGTTGTGGTTGTAAACTTGCTAAACTTCCAGCTTTACCGTTTAGTAAAAGTGTTTCTATTTCACAAGCGCCCTTTGATTTAGTTCACTCTGATGTTTGGGGTCCCTCACCTGTTCTCACCAAAGGTGGATGTAGATATTATGTTTCGTTTATTGATGATTACACTCGTTATTGTTGGGTTTATCTTACGAAAAATTGGTCTGAATTTTTTGACATTTATCATATGTTTCGTGCAATGGTCAAAACTCAACATAATTCTATTATAAAGTGCTTTCGTTGTGATTTAGGTGGTGAATATACCTCTAATAAATTTTCTGAATTACTTGCTTATGATGGCACCCTCCACCAAACATCTTGTACTGATACTCCTCAACAAAATGGAGTTGCTGAAAGGAAACACCGTCATATTATAGAGACTGCTCGTTCCCTTTTATTGTCCGCTTCAGTTCCTAGTGAGTTTTGGGGAGAAGCAATTCTTACTACTGTTCATGCTATTAATAGAATTCCGCCCTATATCATATCAGGTTTGTCTCCCTTTGAAAAATTGTATGCTTCTACCCCTGATTACTATTCTTTGAAAGTTTTTGGTTCTACTTGTTTTGTTCTTCGCCCTCAAGTAGAGCGCAATAAGTTATCTTCTCGTTCAACCATGTGTGTTTTTCTTGGTTATGGGGATGGTCAAAAGGGTTATCATTGTTATGATCCTCATGCAAGAAAACTTTATGTATCTCGTAATGTTGTTTTTCTTGAGCACATCCCTTTTTACTCTATTTCCTCTGATTCTCAAATTACTAAGAGTTCTAAACTAACCCATATTGATAAGTTGGGTCCTAATGATTATGCTTCTAGTGATTGTAATGTTGATAATTGCAGGATAAATACTAATACTCCATATGATGACATTCCTCTTGTCCCCACGGCTGTCCAACCACCTCCTGCGATTGTTGATCCTCCTCATTACCCCTCTCATCAATGTAAGTCTACCCAGTTACCTGATTTTGTCTATTCCACTTACTCAACTTCGTTTGTTTATTTCTTAATCTCTATTCATAGTTTGTCTGAGCCCTCTTCCTATAAAGAGGTTGTTCATGATCCTCTTTGGCAGCAGGCTATGGCAGAAGAACTATCTGCATTGCACAAAACCAATACTTGGAAATTAGTACCTCTTTCTCCTGGAAAACGTGCTATTGGGTCTCGTTGGGTATACAAGATCAAAACTAAGTCTGATGGGTCAATTGAACGCTACAAAGCACGTCTTGTTGCTAAGGGTTTCTCTCAACAATATGGTATGGATTATGAAGAGACTTTTGCTCCTATAGCCAAGATAACCACTATTCGTACTCTTATTGCAGTTGCATTTGTTCGTCAATGGCATATTTCCCAAATGGATGTAAAAAATGATTTTTTAAATGGTGAGCTTCATGAAGAAGTCTATATGGTCCCCCCACAAGGAGTTTCTCATAATCAAGGGGAAGTATGTAATTTAAAAAAGGCTCTATATGGTCTTAAACAGGATCCTCGAGCTTGGTTTGAGAAATTCTCTACTATGATCACTTCTCTTGGTTTCCGCTCTAGTGAACATGATTCTGCATTGTTTATAAGATTCACCACTTATGGTCGCATTATACTTTCTCTATATGTTGATGATATGATTATTACATTACAGCTGATGATGTTAGAGGAATCAATGAGTAAAAATTGCAGTTAGCCAAACAGTTTGAGATGAAGGACTTGGGAACTCTTCGCTATTTCTTGGGGATTGAAGTTTCCTACTCTCCTAGAGGCTACCTTCTTTCTCAATCCAAGTACATTGCCAACATTCTTGACTAGGCTCGTCTTTCTGATACTAGAGCAACAAATACACCTCTTGAGTTGAATGTGAAATATGCTCCCTCGGATGGTGTTCCTTTACAAGATTCTACTTTGTATCGTACTTTAGTTGGCAGCTTAGTGTATCTTACGATTACCAGACCTGACATTGGTTATGATGTTCATGTTGTTAGTCAATTTGTTATCTCTCCTGCTACAGTACATTGGGCAGCAGTTGTTCGTATTCTTCGTTATCTTCGAGAAACTCAATTTCAAAGCCTTCTCTTTCCATCGTTATCCTCATTAGAGTTACGAGCTTATTTTGATGCTGATTGGGCTGGTGACACCATAGATCGTAAATCAACCACAGGATTTTGAATCTTTCTTGGAGACTCTCTTATTTCTTGGAAGAGTAAGAAACAAGACATTGTATCTCGCTCCTCTACAGAATCTGAGTGTCGTGCTATGGCATCCACTACCGCTGAAATAATAATTTGGTTGCGTTGGCTTTTGTCTGATATGGGTATCTCTCTTTCTGAGCCTACTCCGTTGCACTGCGATAACAAGAGTGCTATTCAAATTGCTCACAACTCGATCTTTCATGAACGCACCAAACACATTGAGATTGATTGTCATTTTACTCGTCATCATCTTCAGCATGGAACCATTACTCTACCATTTGTCTCTTCTTCTTTACAAATTGTTGATTTGTTCACAAAGATGCATTCCATTAAACGTTTCCATTTTTTAGTTGACAAACTCTCGATGCTCAATGTTAATGCATCGTGGGTTTGAGGGGAGATGTTAGATAATATTATTATATATTAGTAATAAGGGTACTTTAAACACTTCTATTTGTTTGTATATATACTCATTGTAATCCTATTAACTACAGTTTAGTTCATTCTATGTTATGAAACTTTAGAATGGTTGTCTCTTGGTTGTCTCTCTTCTTCCTCTTTTCATTGTTAACACTTTCTATTCTTTATAACTTCCTCCATGATTCTTATGAATTTTGGTGAGTCAAAGACCGTACCAGAGAAAATTGCAAAGTTAAGTAGATTGTTGAGTTCTGTTTTTGTCATGGTTATGCCTAGTGGGTTTGAAGGGTTTGTTATTAATACTCCTTTGATGTTGAGGTTTAGTTTTTGTGCTTGTTGATAGGCTTGTTCTAACTTCTAAACCACATGAAGTGATTCTAAAACCATTTGAACTTGAGCTGTGCATTGGAACAATCTCTACCCCTGTTCGCCATTTAATATCTTTGTCAAACCTATCAATTTTATTTCCTGAAAAACATAAGCGTTATCAACTTACAATTATGAACTGTGTATATAAAGCATAAATCGGTTAACAAAGTAGTTGAAAAATTCTATGAATTTCAAATCAATTAGAATGAAAGGTGACAATATTATAAAAAGTATAATAAGGTGTGGGAAGAATGAAAGCGTCCCCTGGATCAGCAAGGCAAAACAAGAGAGTTTCATTTGCTGAAGTTTACATTGGAACATCTCCATTAATAAAAAATAAAATGTATTTGTAACGCTATTTTAGTGGGATGTAACATACGTTTATAATTTCAACGAACAATTAGTATATTCATTAATTAAGACAAGCATATTATGTGTACACTACTATATAAAACTGTAGTATATCACTCTCAAAAAAAATTGAATAGATTATGGTGGTTGCAAATTGTTCATTTACAAAAATTATAGTGCAGTAGAGTAGTGCATTTTGGTTGCAAATTGTCTATTTTACAGAAATTACAATGCAGTGCAGCAAAGTAGTGCATTTTTACTACTTTTCAATATAATGGTTGTATGTTATTTCGATGTGATCTATGATAAAATTGTCTAAAAAGTATATATTAATTTGTGTGTGATCTATTAGAAAATGAGATTAAGGTGCATTTTGACTCTTGCATCAGCAGAAGTAAAAAATTGACACTCATGATCCCCTTGATATTGGTATAACCTTCCCTTTGTTATTGTCACAGTTATTTCCTTATAAGGGTTGTGTGCAATTTGGGAAATTGTGTTATTCTTATTGAATAAGAAGTTCTTCTCGTACCATTGAAGTAGGATCTCTTGGGGAACAATGAACCTTTCCTCGATTAATTCTTTATGTTTTCAAATGTGTTAGACTTAATCCATATGACTCTTATATTCTATCTATCACTGTGGAGGTATGTACAAGTTAGTGAACATCATTTAAGCCTTAAAGATATGTCCATGAATATGCCTTCATTCTTTTGGATTAAATTTGTTCTGAACCTAAGTTTATATACAGGGGTATATGATATGTGTTGTGTCTAACAATTGTTTGTCTCATTTAATATAATTAAAAAAAGACAAACTTGCTACATAAGAAAAGAATCAAAGACAAATTAATTGAACTACTTAAAAATACAATAATCAAATAGAATTATCATTGAAACAAATAAAATTTGAAAAGGGACACTTCAACTAATTTCGAAAGACATAATCAAATATAACAAATAAAATGAAACGCAAAATAAAAAAACAAAATAAAAAAGAATTTCAATTCATTGACAGATTTATGTAATTGGTTGTTTACTCTTTATTTGTTGTCCACTTCCTATATAAGTACAGTATATCACTATCAAAACTATAGTATAATTGACTACTATCTATAACTATAGTATCTCACTATCAAAAAAATTTGTAGAGATTATGGTGGTCGCAAAATGTCCATTTACAGAAATTATAGTGTTATGCAACAGAGTAGTATATTTTGATTGCAAATTGTCTATTTATGGACATTATAGTGCAGTGCAGCAAAGTAATGCATTTTGGTTGTAAATTATCCGTTTACGGAAATTACAGTGCAGTGCAATGTAGTAGTTCATTTTAACTACTTTTCAAATTACAGCTCCAAATTAATGCACCTTCAAATCCAAATTGCAGCTTCACTAATTATTTTGCGAAGAAGATAAACAACTGGTGTTGGAGCAATTCGTGCGTGCGTGTTAAAGGTAATTTGGAGCTAAAATTTGAAAAGTAGTCAAAATGCACTACTATGCTGCACTGCACTATAATTTCCGTAAACGGACAATTTGCAACCAAAATGAACTACTATATATTCGTGCGTGTGGTAATATTATTTCGTTTTTGTTTTCTTCTTTTTGGGGACCAACATGTAACTTTATGTTTTCGTTTATTCTACTATAATCTATTTGTGAGACCAAAACATGTATTTACTTTGTTTTCAATTATTCTAATGTTATTAGTGTTTGATGGAATGAAATGTTTGTCTTATTGACATGCTTATTGTTTTTTACTCTACAGGATTACCTTTTTTGTTAGTTTTCACTATGGCGGTAAGTTTGTGAGGGATTTGGTTTTGAATTACATAGGGGGTACTAAATATGTGTTCATGGGATTGATGTCGACAAATGGAGTTATTTTGAAGCTGTTAGAATTTTGAAGGAGTTAGGTTATGATAACTCCAAGTATAGGTTATGGTGAAAAAATGATGAAGATGAACACTTTAAAAGAGTAGTGGATGATAGAGATGCAGCTGAAGTATAGGTTTGGTTGCAAATAGTACGTTTACAAAAATTATAGTGTAGTGCACCAAAGTAGTGCATTTTGGTTGCTAATTGTTCTTTTACGGAAATTATAGTGCAGTGCAGCGTAGTAGTGCATTTTGACTATTTTTGAAATTGCAGCTCCAAATTAATGCACCTTCAAATCCAAATTGCAGTTTCACTATTTAACGCACCTTCAAATCCAAATTGCCATCTTCTTTTGCTTCTATTTCTCCTTGGTTTCAGAAAAATATATTTTCTTCTTCTTTCGATTCCTCTTTTGTGCAGTGCAACAGAGTAGTGCAGTTTGACTACTTTTCAAATTGCCGCTCCAAATTAATGCACCTTCAAATCCAAGTTGTAGCTCCACTAATTAACGCGCCTTCAAATCCAAATTGCAATCTTCTTTTTGCTTTTGTGTCTCCTAGGTTTAAAAAAAGTATCTTTTCTTCTTCTTTCGATTTCCCTCTTATTCCTTGGATCCAAAAGAATATTATATTTTTGTGTAATTTCATGTGTGTTGTTGAATGGAGGTGTTGCTATGGCTTCAAGTGGAAGCAGTGACCCTTCTAGAGACCTTGAGAATACAACAAAGTAGATTGTTGCATCTGTTTTCGTAGTTTTCATCTGGATTTCCATTACCCAGGAAACAAGTCTTCACATAGTTGCAATGGTAATTTGATTTTTTTTTTTTTTTCATTTTAATTGTTATACTTTTCAAATTTAATTTTATTCAATGATAATTCTATTTAATCAATGTACTTGTTGGTAGTTCATTTAATTTGTCTTTGATTTTTTCTTCTGGCAAATTTGTCTTTTATTCTAGCAAGTTTATCTCCTTCTTATTTTGTGATTGAGTTGGAGCAATTGATGCATGCGTGTGTGTTAAAGGTAATTTGGAGTTGTAATTTAAAAAATAGTCAAAATGCATTACTCTGCTGCACTCCACTGTATTTTCGGTAAACGGATAATTTTCAACCAAAATGCACTACTTTGTTGCCCTACACTATAATTTCCGTAAACTGACAATTTACAACCAATCCTATAGCTCAGCTGCATCTCTATGATCCACTATTCTTTTAATGTTTTAATCTTCATCAATTTTTCAACATATTCTATACTTAGAGTTATCATAACATAAATCCTCCAAAATTCCAACAGCTTCGAAATAACTCCATTTGTCGAGATAAATCCCATGAACCACATGCTCAATACCCCCTATGCAATTCAAAACCGAATCCCTCACAAACTTTCCCCTATAGTGATAACTAACAGAAAAGGTATGTTGTAGAGTAAAAAACAATAAGCATGTCAATAAGACAAACATTTCATTCCATCAAGCAGTAATAACATTAGAATAATTAAAAACAAAGTAAATACACATTTTGGTCTCACAAATAGAAAAATAAAAAATCATAGAAGAAATAACGAAAACATAAAATTATATGTTGGTCCCTAAAAGGAAGAAAACAAAGACGAATTATAGTGCAGTGCAGCAAAGTAGTGCATGTTGGTTGCAAATTGTCCGTTAACCAAACATACAGTGCAGCGCAGCAGAGTAGTGCTTTTTGATTACTTTTGAAATTACAGCTCGAAATTAATGCACCTTCAAATCCAAATTGCAGCTCCACTAATTAATGTGCCTTCGAGTCCAAATTGTCATCTTCATTTGCTTCTATTTCTCCTTGGTTTCAGAAAAATGTCTTTTCTTTTTCTTTCGATTCCCCTGCTTGTTCTTGGTTTCAAAAGAATGTTTTATTTTTATGTAGTTTCATGGGTGTTGTGGAATTGAGGTTTTTCTTCACATAGTTGGAATTGTAATTTGATTTTTTTTTCATTTTAATTGTTATGTTTTTTAAATTTAATTTGATTCAATCATAATTCTATTTGATCATTGTACATGTTGATAGTTCATTTAACTTATCTTTAATTTTTTCTTTTGGAAAATTTGTCTTTTATTCTGGCAAGTTTATCTCCTTCTTATTTTGTTATGGTGTTGGAGCAATTTGTGCGAGCATGTTAAAGGTAATTTGGAGCTGTAATTTGAAAAGTAGTCAAAATGCACTACTTTGCTGCACTGCATTGTATTTTTGGTTAACAGACAATTTGCAACTAAAATGCACTACTTTGTTACACTGCACTATAATTCGTGCGTGCGTGCGTGTTAAAGGTAATATTATTTCGTCTTTGTTTTGTTCTTTTTAGGGACCAACGTGTAACTTTATATTTTCGTTTATTCTACTATGATTTTTTTATTTTTCTATTTGTGAGACCAAAATGTGTATATACTTTGTTTTCGATGATTCTAATGTTATTGAAATGCTTATTGTTTTTTTACTCTAAAGCATGACCTTTTCTGTTAGTTTTTACTACGGGGGTAAGTTTGTGAGGGATTTTGTTTTGAATTACATAGGGGGTATTGAGTATGTGGTTCATGGGATTTACGTCGACAAATGGAGTTATTTCGAAGAACGAATGATTTTGACACCTACATTGTTTTTTTCTCATTGCAAGCAATCTTGCTCATATTTTGTAAGTTCTAAAACTAGTGAAATCTACTTGTAGCATCATTAAAAGTGCTTCAATCCAAAAAGCACAAAAACAATTGAGTGCTACAATCCAAAAAGCACAAAAACAATTGGAGTCATCCTACAATATTGAACTCAAGTAAATCATATTGCAACTAAGGCTGGATAAAAAATAATTACAATATCTACAACAAAACCTACAATCAACCACTACAATTTCAGTAACCATAATTTGCAAAGGAAACCGTTCCATAGTCTCAGACAAATCTCATATCATATACATTTGTCTCTTACAATTCAACTTGAAAAGAGATTACTATATTTGTCAACAAATTAGATTGCTATTTTAACACAAAAGAATTATACGTAAAAATACTAATAACAATTCAGAGATATTTATATTTTAATTCATTTTGGAAACAACCACAATACCAAGCAGAAGTTCAATAAAGTAAAATTCATGATCCTAACAGAAGTTCGACTAGGATACGAAGCAGAAGTTCAATAAATGAAACCAGAATATTGGCTATTATTGATCCTAGTAGCAAACTTTATATGAATTAAAAGCATTTGTACACCTTCATTAAAGAAAAATACATTTTAAGAAAAATTACATGATACTATTTCAACAAAATCCTTCAATTAAATCTCAGCTTGAAGATGAGAAACTCTTCAAACTAGTTTTAAAATATAAAAAACTAAAATCAATCAAATCATCCAACTAATACAAATTGCTAATAGAGGAAAAACAATTTTCACTTATTCGTGAATCCCTGAAATGTTAAATCTGAATCACTAAGTCTAAATCGTAAATAGTTGAATTGTAAGATAAATTTGATTACTGGAAAATGATTGAAGATGAATACGTATTAAATCAATTGAATAGGAAATTGAAAGAATCAATTAAGAGGGAATCAAAAAAATGAATGAACAAATTAGAAATTTTTGTTATGAGAAGAGCTTTAGTAATTCCTCAACCGTTTGAGAAAATTTGAGAATAAAACAATTTCAGAGATCGAAATCATGGAAAAGCAATTCCAAACATCAAAATGGGAAAGAAAGCAGAGATCGAAATGGAAAAATAAGAAAATATGTTGTTTTTGTTTATGTGAATTGCTGATTTGGTGAACAAATTAATATTTTTTTAAAAGGGAATATTTGCGCGAATATTTGAGTTTTTTATTTATTTTTTATTTATATTTAAGATACTATGTAGCTTTGTAGTTAATTTATGATACTCTACATCTCTGTCTTAATATTAAATGAGAATAAGTGACACTCTGTAGTTAAAAGTAACTATAGTTACTATTAAGGAGATATCATTAAAAGTTAAGTGTTACAATAGATTTTGTTGTTGTAGTGCTTTTACTATAAAATTTTCCTATAACTACTCTTTAAGCATAAAAATCAAACTACACATTAATGCATTTCAACAATCAACTTTCTCATATTTTTATAATTAAAAATATAAAATTTTCGTCAATTTCTTCAAGACACATATATTGTTCATAAAAGTCAAAATTTTAATTATTAAAATACTCAAAAAGTCAAGACTTTAAATAAAATACATCACAACAAAGATATTCCTAATTATACCGTAATAAAAATTGGAACTTTGTAATTAAGTACACCAAGACACATAAGAACCAAAACATTATAACAATAAAAATAGAACTTTATAATTAAGTTTATCAAGACAAACTTATTACTCAACAAAAACCAAAACATTATAGTTAAATAACTTAAGATAAGCATAAAATAATCCTTAAGATCCATATGATATGTCATGAAATTAACGTTCAAGGTACATGTCGTCATCCACTTAGGTAACTAAAAAGACAAAATATTCTAAACACAAATAGCCATCCACTTAGGCAACCACAAATATAAAAGGTTTATAACACAAATCATCAACCACTTAGAAAATCAGAAAGAGAACAACAATCAAGAAAAAATCACCAGCCACTTTGACAACCACAAAGATAAAATATTCATAATACGAATCACTAGTCACTTAGACAACCAAAAAGATAAAAGGTTTATAATACAAATCACGGGCCACCTAGGCAACCACAAGGATAAAGTATTGAAAATAAATTTTAATAAAATATGATATCAAATTTATATTATCATGGATAATCATAGTTAGGACTCAAAAACTTCAACATCTCAAATATGTAATACATATGCACCTAAATAAAAATCTCATAATTACCATTTTCATTTTTATCGTCCATAAAATTTGATTTGGCTACATATTGGTGATCAAAATTAAAACTTATATCACAAATAACACAAAAAAATACAAATTTTATTCCTTTCACAATTTTTTTTTTTGTTTCTATTACTACTCTTTAAGCATAAAAATCCAACTATACATTAATGCATTTCAATAATCAACTTTCTTATATTGTCATAATTAAAAATATAAAAATTTTATCAGTTTCTTCAAGACACATATATTGTTCATAAAAGTCAAAATTTTAAAAATTAAAATACTCAAAAAATTCAAGACTCTAAATAAAATACATCATGACATACATATTACTAATGATATCGTAATAAAAATTGGAACTTTATAATTAAGAACACTAAGACACATAAGAACAAAAATATTATAACAATAAAAATAGAACTTTATAATTAAGTTTATCAAGACAAACTTATTACTCAATAAAACCAAAACGTTATAGTTAAATACCTTAAGATAAACATAAAATCAAGCCTTTTCTTGTAAGATATCATATCGATACCTTATAAACCACGCATTTAATATATAGCCTAACTTTACATGGGAAAAGCCTTTACCTTAGGCACTTTACTTCCTAGCAACACGTTATAAGCACAAACAATCAAAGACCAAGATGAAAGAAAATTAGTGATGGTATTACAAGAATAATGAAATTGGAATTCAGCTTCGTGATGATGATGATGATAATGATGGTGTGAGTAAAAAAGGAAGGAGAATAAGTTTATCTTTTTATCTTCTTCTTTTTGTTCGTGATGGAAAATTTGAGAACATAGGAGAAAATAAAAATAGGTGTTGGAAAAGAATAGGAAGTGATTGATGTGTAAACCATCCTTTTAATTTTTTGCTAAAAGTTTGAAACGAAAAATTTCCTAGACTTCTTTTTGTAGATACAATAAAATCATAATCTTGGTTTATGAGAGAGGGAGGCGTGAGATATAAAACATGAGGAGAGTATTTATTTTTTTTCCTTTCTTAATTGCATATAAAAGATATAACTCATAATTAAATTGGTAATCTTCATTTCAAAAATGAATTAAAAGTGGTAAGAAAGAGAGATAAGTGGTTGTATGGTGTCATTGTATTAATTGGTTGAAACAATGACAACACCATAAATTGTCATAAAATCTTATCTTAAAGGAGAATAAAAGGAATGAGTCAAGTCCCTTTATTTTTATACAAAAGATGGATGGACCAAAAATATTTTCATGCAAGAACACTCATACACGAGGGTTGAGTCTCACTAATTCTACTATCTCTTAGCGTTAATACTTATTTGACCCAAAATAAAACTAACAAACAAAATAACTACTATAAATTTGAATTTTTTTAAATTATTCAATTAATATTTTCATCAACTAAAATAAATCAAGCGGGACAAAAATATCATTGTAGGTCACACATAACAAAATAAAACCAAGATATCTAACACATCAATTTCATGATAATCGAAACTAATCACATAAACAAAATGAGTAATAGTCCATTTAGGAAATAATCATACCATAAATCTTCCTAATGTAATTTTCACAACAAAACAATTAAATAAATATAAATGTTATAATTTTTCTGGTAAAATACAAGGTGATAAAATTTTAATTTAATTTCTTTACACATAAAATAAATTATTAATTAAATAACAAATCATGATAGTTACTAAAAAGACACATATATAATATATACCAAAATATTGGGGTGTTACACCTAGCACACTATGAAGATGCACTAACTCTGGTAATACAACAAATCTCAAGTTGTTCATGCCACTAATTCTAAGTCAAGCAACTTTGCATCTGCCTTTGGCTATGGTTGTTCAAGTATCACAACATCTTATTCCAACAATCAAGTTAATGACTATAAAGAATAAAAATCAATGATTCTGATTCAAAATAGTCAACAACTCTGATGGAAGGTCAAAGACTCTGATAGATTGAGAAACATATTGAATTGGACTAAGGCATATCCTTACTTCTAAAGGTCCAAGAGCAAGCCTAGATTTGTTCCTGCCCAAATTCAATGAAGCATATCAAGGAAGACTCAAGTGAATCAATTGGCAAACCTAATATGAACAAATGCGCACAATATCTTTCTAAAAGAATTGCTCATATCAGATTTGGAAATAAAAAGTTGTCTAACGGTCAAATTATCCATAACATATCAATCAAAATTATATTTGGAAGAAATTGTTTTTGACCAAGGTGAATTTGAGATATGATTCATAAACGCAACAATAAATTATTGAACCCTAATTGCATCTATAAATAATGGATCAAGGTTGAAGATGAATATCATGAACAAACAACCTCATAAATCCTAAAAACCAAAGCTATTTAGAAAACTTCAAGAGCTCAATTTTCTGTAAGTATTCAAAGTTTAAGATTTTAAGTTCTAACAAAGCACTTGTTCAACTTTATATTATTTAGTGCTTCATTGTAAGTGTGTAATCATTGTAATATATCTTCTTAGAAAAACCAAAACATTAACAATGACACCCTTTTTAACCCCACTCAGTAGTGGGTTTAGTTTTCCTCTAACAATTTGTAGGTTTTACGTTGTGTAAAAAAGACTTGACTTGTAGGCTCAAGATGCGGTTTTCCTTAAAATCATTGTAGGTACAAGTTGTTTTTAGAAGATTGACTTGTAAGGTCAGGTGATGTGCAATTCAAGCATTGAATCAATGGATAAATCCTTATGTGTGAGGGGACTCAACGTAGCTACCAAGTTAGTGGTGAACCAAGATAAAATCTAGTGTGTTTTTACATACTCTTTGTTTGTTTACAACAACCTCTGATTCATCCAAACAATTAAGAAACCAAACCAAAATTAGAATTAAAATTAAGAAAAGTTAGGCAAACACAATTTAACCCCCTTCTCGTGTTTGTGCGTCTTCAATTGATATCAAGGTTCGGTCAAGGTTAAGCATTTTATAGTTTTAGAGGAAAGATCCAAGGATTCAACATCACTAGATTCAGTGAAGAAGCTGTTGGAGGAATCATCAATAGACCATCTTTGTTTGTTGGTGAACATTTTGAGTACTAATCGGACAGGCGAATGAGTTTCTTTATTTCATAAGATTTGGAATATTGGGACTTGGTAGAAGATGGTTATACTGCTCTAAGAAAAAAATCATATTAAAATTCCAAGAAATGAGATGAACATTGATCTGAGAAAGATGTACAAGAGTCATCATAAGTCTAAAACATTCATGATAAATGCAATCCCTTTGAAGGAGTTTGACGAGTACACCAACAAGGAGACAACAAATAACCTTTATAATTATTTGATTCTAACTTATGAAGGAAGCAAGCGCATTCAAGAGATAAAAGAAAATCTCCTAGTTAGAAAGTATGAGCTATTTCAAATGGAGGAAGACAAAAATATTGAGACTATGTTTTCCTGATTTCAAACCTTGGTCTTAGGGTTAAGAGTAATTGAAAGGATCTACACAATTGTTGATTATGTTAAGAAGATCCTAATAAGTCTACCCAACAAGTATAGACCTAAGATCACTATCATTCAAGAAGCAAACAATTTGAATACTCTTAAGCTGGAAGAATTAATCAGGTCTCTCAGATCACATGAAATTGAGCTTGAAGAAGATGAGCCTATAAAGAGGAACAAGATTTTGGCTTTGAAATCCAAGCAGAATAAAACCTTGCAAGAAAAAGCAGTATCAGAGGATAATATTTTAGAAAAACATAATGAAGATTTAGAGGAATAGGAGTTTCCTTCATATCCAAAAGAATTTAGAGGATGTGGCACAACAAGAGGAAATAAAAAAAAATACGATAAGAAAATCATCATCTGCTATGGAAGAAAAGAACCTGGACATGTCAAGTAGAAAAATCCAAATATGTAGAAACGAAAGTTTTAGAGGAAACATTCAATGCCAAAGAAAAAGGTTATGAGTTCCACTTTTGATGGTTCTGGTTAATCTTTTGATGACAAAGAACAAGCTAATATGGCTCTAATGACTGACGTTGATGCTAATTCAGATTCTAAATATGACATTGAATATATAGATGAAGAAATTGAGATGTTTTCAATAGCCAAGTTGAAACACCAGTCATGGTACCTAAATAGTGGATGCTCGTGACATATGACAGAAGAAAGGTCTATGTTTCAAGACTTAACTTTGATCAACGAAGGCTCAATCACTTTTGGAGGAAATTAGAAAGACCAGATCATTGGACACGACACAGTTGGTAAAAATCCCTTAACTTCTATAAGTTTTGTACTATTAGTAAGGGGTCTAAAACATAACCTACTTAGCATAATTCAATTAACTGATAGTGGTAATAACATAGTCTTTAAACAAAAGTCCTCTAGGGCTATATGTCAAAATGACGATTATGTTCTATTTATTAGCCAAAGGCAAGGAAACCTTTATAAAACAAACTTTTTTAACTTAGAAGAACAAAAGGTCATACACTTTGTGTCTGTGAGCAATGAGCAATTGATTTGGAACAAGAGATTAGGCCATGCCAAGTTTGAGGTTATTCTCATAACTAAACAAACTCCAACTTGTTAGAGGCTTGCCAAATCTCAAAGTTCAAATTAGAAGTCCTTTGAGAGACTTGTCAAGTGGGGAAACAAACGAAGATTTATTTTGCATCAATGAATATTATTTCCATAAATAGACTTTTGGAGCTTATGCATTTTGACCTTTGTTACCTCGTTAAAATTGCCTCATTGAATGGTAAAAAGTATGGACTGGTCATTGTTGACGATTACTCAAGATGAACATGGGTCAAGTTCCTTAAAGATAAGGATAAGTCTCGAAGTGGAAGAGTCACTACATGTTAACTTTGATGATAAAAAACTCGACCTTAAAAAAGGTAAAGCAAGTTGAGGATATTGCAAGTTTATTGGAACCAGAAAAAACTAAAAAATCATAAGATAAAGATAAGCTAGAAGAACCAGATAAATTATAGGATACAAGAAAATTAAAGGACCTTGACAAAACATCACTAAATGAATCTGATCACCTTAGAAGTAGTCAAGTTAATTTAGAAGCTAAAATTGGTGGAAGTACAAGTCATCTCATCTAGAAAATGTAATTATTGTATATGTAAATCATCCACTGAAGACCAGATCATCATTGAAAGATACATATATGTTTGGCCTATTTTCCTCAATTGAACCTACCTTTGTTTATAAAGGATCGGAAGATAATGGTTGGATACTTGCAATGCAAGAAAAGCTTAATGAATTTAAAAGAAATAATGTTTTGGGTCTAGTATCTAGACTAGAGGATAAGAGACCCATTGGAACCGAGTGGGTATTCAAGAACATATCAAATGAAAAAGTAGCAGTTGCACAAGATTACAGTCACCAAGAAGGTATTGATTACATTGATACATTTTCTCTAGTGGCCAAGTTAGAGGCAATACGTATCTTACTATGTTGTGTTGCTTATAAAAATATCACTTTGTTTCAAATGGATGTTAAAAGTGCATTTGTAAATGGATTCATTAATGAAGAGGTAATTGTAAAATAACCCCCAAGATTTGAAAATCTAGAGTTTCGTAATCACATCTATAAACATAAGAAATCACTATATGGTCTAAAACCAGCTTGTTATGATATGTTAAGTAACTTCTTACTTGAAAACAATTTTGATAGAGGTTAAGTTGATACCACATTGTTTAAGTAGTCCATAGAAAATGACATTACATTTGGTTTTATTAATATGATCTTTTGTCAAGATTTTTAAGTTAATGCAATGAATTTCAAACGAGTATGATGGGAGAACTAAAGTTCTTCTTAGGAATTCAAATTCAACATGGTCAGAATAGGATATACATTCATTAGACCAAGTATACAAAAGAGCTTCTCAATATGTTTACGATGAATGATTGCAAAACTATGGCTACACCAATACATCATACCTGCTCACTTGATAAAGATGCATCAAGAAAGAAAGTTGACCAGAAAACATACAGAGAATGATAGGATCACTTATATATCTTACTTCTTTCATAGCTGATATTTTATTTAGTGTGTGTGTGCCAAGAATCCCACTTAACTGTTCTTAAGAGGATCCTTAGATACTTGAAAGCACCCAAGATTAGAGGAAGCACATCCACTAGAGGATACCATCAGATGATACCACCATAGGATACCATTAGAGGAAGTGACTAAAGGAAATGACCAGAAGAAGAAAACATATAAAAGGAAAGAACAATACCTGCCCTGTATTATGTGGAACTGTATATCAGAGGAAACAAGTGGATTAAGAGGAAACAAGATAAAAGGACATATCAGAGGAAAGGAACAACACACTTTATTTGGTAACTCCAAATAAGATGCCTTTAAGGATCTACCTCTACCTCTAAGTATCTGAGTCTAAGGATCTGGCTATGATAATCTGCCTCCAAGGTTCTACTTATGAAGATAAGACTATAAAGTCAAGTGCAACATGCTTCAATAAGTTGCTTCCAACAAAGCAACTCAAAGGTAAATATCTAACTCTAATTTACAAAGTTGACTATGTTTCTACTAAGTTTCCTCTAGCTAGTAATTCAACACCAGAAGATGATTGGGCCTGACTCTGAAATTCACACTACTTCTGACTCTAATTCTTATACTCTGCCTCTAACAAAATCAATTGTCTAACTTTGAGGAAAGTCAATGCCTCTAATGAAAAAGTCAACACTATGAAAAAGTCAACGAATTTGACTTTGATAAAGTCATGACTCTGGAAGTTGACTCTAAAGACACATTCTACATACGACTCTGAAACATAATTAGATGAGACTAACTGCCTCCAACTATGATATTGAAGATTCAAATGACCAAACGATTATTTTTGTTAACACTCGAATGGACGAAAGTCACTAGTTAGTTACATTCTTAAATGCCTTCAATTAAATATGTCATTAAATGGTTCTCACCACCTAAGGAACCCCAAACAACCATACTGGGAGGAAGAAGATAATAAAAATTATATAGTTGATTATCAATCAATCATCAAACATAAATTACTTAGTTTTTATTTAGTACTGAATTGTAATATCATTCTAGTTGTGCTAAGTTTGTGAGAAATATGGTAAGCATCCTCTAATGAGAGTAAACCCAAAAATAGAAACTAAACACTTGTCTAACCTACCCAATTAGTGGCTGTAAATCATCAACAACTTGTGGTTTTAAAGTTGGTTGTTGAGAAGACTTAACATGTGAAGTTAAGTGATTGTACTTTGGTTTGAATTACTTTATTAAATCCTTTAGGGTGAAGGGACTGGACGTAGCTACCGGGTCGATAGTGAACTAGGATAAATTATTGTATTATCCATCTTCCCTTTATTTACTGCCTCTATTTTTACTTATTCTATTTTCAATATTTATTACATCAAAAATTTTTAAAAATCAAATACACAATTCAACCCCCCTTACTTCTTGTTTTTTTTCCATCTACATAGTGGATACCACCAGAGGATTTCACTAGAGGAATTAACAATATCATAGGAAATGAAATCAAACCAATCGATGAAATCTAAAAAATAAATATGCTAGAAACGTTTGTGCATCTGCCTTTAATAGTGCGCTTCAGGTAATTTAGCATGTTTCTGCTTTTGCCTTTGAAGACTGAAGCATGCTTCTTGTTAGCATGAATCTAATGAGTTTGCACATCTACCTATAAACAATTATGTGGCTCTGAAGATCCTACATGTCTATGGAGTTTTTATCCCTATGATGAACAATAATTGGTTTATGCCTCATATGAAAAGTGTTTTTGCATGACTCTGATGAACAACACCTTTGTATGTCTTTGATGAACAATAACTATATGATGGCTTTGATGAATAGTGACTTATTTTTTAGTATGCCTCTGAAGTCTAATACCCCTATTCAAGTCTGCATCTGAAGAATGTATTCTTAACTTTGAAGACTACAACTAGTTCCAAAGTGATGCCTCTGATATGCAACACGCTTTGTAGTTGCACTAACTCTGACACTGTTTGTTCAAGCATCACAACATTTGAATCCAACAATCAAGTTAATGACTATGAAGAATAAAATTCAATAATTTTGATAGAAAATAGTCACCAACACTAATGGAAGGCCAAAGGCTCTGATAGATTGAGAAACATACTAAATTGAACTTAGCCATATCTTTACTTCTAAAGGTCTAAGAAAAAGCCTGAATTGGTTTTTGCCCAAATCCAATAAAGAATATAAAGAAAGACTCAAGTGAATCAATTGGGAAACATAATATGCACAAATATGCACAATATGTTTCTAGAGAATTGCTTAGATCAGATTGGGAAATAAAAAATTGCCTAACAGTCAAATTATCAAGATCGTATCAATCATGATTATATTTGGAAGAAATCTTTGTTGACCAAGGTGAAATTGAGATATGATTCAGAAACTCATCAATAAATTCACGAACCCTAATTTCATCTATAAATAGTTGATCAAGGTTGAAGATGCATAACATGAACACATAAACTCAAAATCCTAAAAACCAACGTAATTTAGAAAACCTCAAGAGCTCAATTTTCTATACGTATTTAGAGTTTATGGTTTTAAGTGCTTCATTGTAAGTATTTAATCATTGTAACAAATCTTCTTAGAATAAGAAATATAGAAACAACGTTACCGCTTTGTAACATAGTATTGAGTTTAGTTCACCTCTAACAATCTGTGGGTTTCAGGTTGTGTAGAGAAGACTTGACTTATAGGGTCAATGTGTGGTTTGCTTTAAAATTATGTAGGTACAAGTTGTTTTGAGATGACTGACTTGTAGGGTCAAATGTTGTGTAATTCAAGTTTTGAATTAGTGAATAAATCCTTCAGTGTGACAGGATTGGACGTAGCTACCAAGTTGGTGGTGAACCAAGATAAAATCTGGTGAGAAATTTTTAACTTCACTCTGTTTGTTTACTGAAACCTCCAATTAGTCCAAACAAGAATCATAATTAATATTAAGAAAAATTAGGCATAAACAATTCAACCCCTCTTCTCGTGTTTACGCACCTTCAGCTACTAGAGGAAGTGACAAGTTGAAGTCATGAAATGATGAGATTAGAGGAACACAAAAGCATATGTGTTTGCCTCTAAACATTTGCTTCTAAAAGCTTTGTGCCTTTGAAGATTACAAAGATGTCCTATGATGTTTGTCTCTAAATGTTGGGTCTCAAGACTGCCTTTGATAATTGGGTTTGAAGACTGCCTTTGAAACTGGGTCTGAAGGTTGTCCCATGATAGTTTGAAGACTAAATTCGGAGCAAGCCTCTAAAGCCCTTGTGTGTCTCTGATGTGCACAAACTCAATATGCCTTTGAAGAGTTTATATCAAGCTATCATTAACTCTGAAGTGATTGTTCCAGCTCATAATCCGCTAATCAAATGTTGCAACACACTTGAAGGGTTGTATTTGATATGCAGCTTCCAATGTTGCACTAACTCTGAATATTCAACAATGTGATTTTCCCTATTTCATCACTTCAAAGTCACACAATTCTGCCTCTGAATTTTATTATCCAAGAAACACATCATCACATTCCAACAAGAAAGTCAATGGCTCTAATCGAATGTCAACAAATCTTATTGAAAGATTTGATTATGAAAAAATAACTTATCTGAATTAGAATTTCTGAATATTCAAGAATAAGCCCGAAACCATTCCTGCTCAAGAGGAAAGTCACCAAAGGAAGTGACCAGAAGATGATAATACAGGAACACAAAGTATACGTGTCTGCGTCTGAACATATACCTCTTAAAGTAACGTGCTTATGAAGTTTACAAAGATTGCTTCTGATGTATAGGTCTGATGTTTAGATCTAAAGTCTAGGTTTGATGTTTAGGAATCACAATTGGGTATGAATATTTCCTCTAATGAATGACTTTGATATTGAGTCTCAAGACTACCTCTAAACACTAAATTTAAACCATGCCTCTGAAGCCCTTGCATGACTTTCATGTAAAAAAACTCAACATGCCTCTGAAGAGTCCATTTTAAACTATAACTAACTCTAAAGAGATTGTTCAAACCATAAATTCAATTCTAACAATCCTTTGATCAAAATAATACAACACACGCCAAATGTTGCCTTTGATAAGCAACATCTAATGATGCACTCACTCTAAAGCTTCAACAAGGCAATTTTCCCAATGCCACTAATTCTTGTTCATGCAATTCTGCCTCTAACTATCATTATTCATGATACACAACATCTCACTCCCACAAGAATGACAATGCCTCTAATGGAAAGTCAATGGTTGAAATTGAAAGAATTAAGTATGAAAAGAAGACTTAGACGAATAAAAAACTTGTGAAGATCTAAGAACAACTTGAATCCATTTTTGCTCAAGTCAAGCAATAGTATGAAGGATGATTCGTGTTTTTGAAGAAAATATTTGACCAAGTTGAAAAGAAGATATGGTGAAGATTTGTTGAAGATATGATCAAGATCTTACCAACAAGAAGATATGAATTATTTACAAAAAGATTTGGAAGATTTATTCCAAGAAGTAATGAATTATTTACAACAAGAATTGATCAAGACTTATCTATAAGAAGATATGAATTATTTACAAGAAACTTTGATCAAAATTTATCACAACAAGATTTGATCAAAATTTATCTACATGAAGATATGAATTATTTACAAGAAGATTTGATCATAATCTACAAGATGATATGATCAAGAATTGTTTGCAAGAATAAATACTCACAAGAAGATATATTTATTTTTTGCAAAGATATGATTCATATTTTTCGAGGACAAATGAGAAATCCTAACCTGTTCTATAAATAGATACTAAAGGCTGAAGAAGAAAAGAAGAGAACTCATAAACACAAAATTTGCTAAGTTATTAGAGTTCCTAAGGTTGCAGTCTAGAGAAAAACCTGCTCAAAATAATTAATTTCTAAGTGTTTTCTAGTGTGAGAGTGATTGATACAATCAACTTGGAAGCAAACCAGTTGGTTCCAAACTACTATAACCCAACCCGATAGTGGCTTTCTTGTTTCTAAAACAATCTTTAGGTTTTCAGGTTGTGTTGAGGATACATGGCTTGTAGAGTCAAGGTGTTTGTATTCCTAAAGAAGGCCATATGTGTCTAGTTATTTTGAGAAATCTGGCTTGTAGGGTCAGGTGCTATGTAATTCATATTTTGAATTAGTGGATTAAATCATTCTGAATGAGGGGACTAAACATCGCTACAAAGTAAGAACTCATAAAGTCAGAAATTCATACAATTCAGAAAAAAATTTGAGAGCTTAAACTTCCTAAGTTTTCAAGGTTCAAAGGTTTAAGTTCTAGAGAAGCACTAGCTCAAAGAAATATTTTCTAACTATTTTAGGGTTAGAACCTCATTGTAACAATCTTCTTAGTAGAAGCAAAACACAATTCGTTCCAAAGTTGTGTAACCGAACCAAATAATTGATTTAGTATTCTTCAAGAAATTTGTGGTTGACAGGTTGTGTTAACAAGACATGAATTGTATGGTGAAGGTGTAGTTCCCTTCAACAATATGTGGTTTTCAGGTTTTGTGGATAAGACTTGACTTGTAGGGTCAAGGTGTTTGTTTTCCTCAAAACGTTTGTAGGTGTATGGTTGTTTTGAGAAGACTCTCTTGTATGGTCAGTTGTTGCGTAAATCAATAATTTAAATTATTTGTTAAATCCTTCTAAGTGAAGAGACTAGATGTAGCTACAAAGTTGATGGTGAACAATGATAAATCTAATAACATCACTTTACTTCTGCAATATTTACTTTACTATTCCCTCTGATTAATTAAGCTTGATTGCTACATACTTCGTTTTAGTTAAAATCACAAACCCGAACCAGTTCTTAAATAAATAATAGAAAAGAATCCAACTTAGACAAACACAATTCAACCATCTTTGTCGTGTTTGCAGTTTCAATTGGCATCAAGACCCAGTCTAATGGTTGAGCACTTTAAAGTGTTTAAGGAAAGATGCAACTACGCAACATGTTTGGATTCAGTGTAGATGCCTTTGGTGGAAACATCAACATACCACCTTTGTTTGATGGATAAAGATTTGAGTATTGGAAGGAAAAACTAAGAACATCAACATACTCACAAGATCCTGAACTTTAGGACTTAGTGGAAGATGGCTACACAACTCCAACAAATACTGAATGCATTGAAATTCCAAGGAAAGACATGGATGTTGAACAGAAGAATATGTACAAGATGCATCACAAGTCTAGAACCTTCATGATAAATGAAATGAACTTTAAGGAGTTTCGCAAATGCATCGAAAAAGAAACAGCCAAGAGCATCTGTGATAATATGATTTTGACTCATGAATGAAACAAACAAGTTCTTGAAGTAAAGGCAAACCTTCTAGTAAGAAAATATGAATTATTTTAGATGGAAGAAGATGAAGACATTGAAACAATGTTTTCCAGACTCCAAACTCTAGCCTCAGGTTTAAAGGTTTTTGAAAAGAGTTATACTACTGTTGATCATGTGAAGAAAATTGTAACACCCCGAGTTTTAGCAGTGCGAGTGTATTTTTTTTTAAAACAAATTCATAATAACAAAGAAATAAATAAGGAAATACTTTTGGATAAATATTTAAGTCGTAACACAACGACACATAAGTCAACAAAATTTACAAGCAGCGGAATAGTTTTTAAAATACGAATCCAAAGTATTTACACATCAAAAAGTGGTACATGGAACCCATCGAAAATAAAATGTCAAGCTGACAATATTGGTATAGGTACAGTCTTCCAAATTAATATAAACACATCCCAAAAGAAAGACATCTAGTCCCTATAAGTCAACCTAATCTGATCATTCTACAAAAACTATACATCCCGAGTGATCTTCACGTGCCCCACAAGGTCCTCCTAACACAGCTCCAGTCTGGTGTGTCTAACTACATTCCCATCAACAGGGTACTAACCGGTAGGATGGTCCAGGTTCTCATCTGAGGGCAAAACCTAGATTTCCACAATAGTTATAAAGGGTCACCAAACGAAATTAACAATTAACACATAACATTTAAGTTTTTAAATGCACAAAATAACCTTTCAACTTAGCATGCACCTTAAAAGGGTTTCCATATGCCAAACATGCATAAACAAAGTTGAAAAATGAAGTTTTTAACAAAATTGCACTGTTGTATTCGAATACAAAATCTTTGTATTCGAATACAAGGCTATTTCAGCAATCAGCAACAAAAACATGTCTATATTCGAATACAACCTTCTATATTCGACTACACAGTAAGTCAGTAGCAAAACAACATATATGTATTCGACTACAACGGTTTGTATTCGACTACACAGTAAGTCGGTGGCAAAAACAACATATCTGTATTCAAATTCAACTCGCTGTATTTGAATACACATCAGACAGCAGTAGAAAAATAGCAAAATTCAACTTTTTAAAGGGTTTCGAAACTAATCAACACTTACACAAAATCCAAACAATCACACTTAACAGTTATAGCGCAATCACCACGACATCTTGAGTTTCGAAATGGTTTTGCAATCAATCACACTTACAAACAATTCCAAAACATCCACACCTGGCAATTATAACACAATCACCACGACAACTTAAGTTTCGAAAAGGTTTTGCAATCAACCACACTTACACGCAATTCCAAAACATCCACACTTGGCAATTATAACACAATCACCATGACGACATGAGTTCAAACACTCAATCATAATCTTAAATCAAACATGAGTCGCGTGCCAAGCACCCTAATCCAATGCGTATATGCCAAAATGCATGGACTCAGAATTCCAAACCAAAACCCTCCTCGAAGAGACGTAAATCATAATTGTACCGCCTATTACAGGCCAAAGTACTAAATTACTGAGGTGCTACCTATCACGGGTCAGCACGATCTACTAAAAACGTAAATCGTAAGTGTACCGCCTATCACAGGCCGAAGTAATATTTACCAAGGTGCCACCTATCACGGGTCAGCACGATTTACCAAAAATCTGCAGTCTATCACATACCTTACACGACGCGACAATCCCCGCAATGATAAGATGAACCAACAAATCACATGGAATCATCTCGTGGCCCATCCGGTCACCACTATCACCATGGTCCATCTGGTCGCCATGTACTATGAAAAGCATGAGCATACTCTAACTCTATCCATGACAATCGTTAAGTAAATGCAGATATTAATAGATTCCCCATTTTTAATACTCATTTAACTCTAACAATTTTCACGAAAATCATTAAGTAAACATATATATTAAAAGATTCCCCATTTTTAATACTCGTTTAACTCTAACAATTTTGACGACAATCATTAGGTAAATGCATATTTTAAGAGATTCCCCATTATTAATACTCATTTGACTCTAACAATTACGACAACAATCATTAAGTAAATACAGATATTAAGAGATTCCCCATTCTTAATACTCATTTAACTCTAACAATTTTCATTGCAAACATTAAGTAAACAGAGATATTAAAAGATTCCCCATTTTTATTACTCGTTTAACTCTAATGATTTTCAAATTCCACACAGAACATACTCAAACATATTCTCAAATTCAATCCACAATTCACACCAAATCACATCAATTCATTTTTCCACAAAATCCACACAAACACATCTCAAAATTTATAAATATTAATTATGAACATGTCAAAAACAACAACAACAAAATTATCTCAACCCACCACTCAAACACATCAAATTTCATTTCCTCAAAACCACACATGAATGAGTTAAATTCGTTTTCCATGAAACACTAATCAATATCACTAAAACCCAACTCTAAAATTTTACCCATCAAAGCATTAAATTCATTTTCCCTAAATCAACACTTCAACCCTAACAAAATTCTTTTCCACACAACCACAGATAAGTCCCTAAATGCAAACTAAAAGTTTGGAAGGAGCCCTTACCTTAACGTCAACTTTAACGAGTTATTATTGTACCGCAAGTAATTCCAATAAAATCTCCGCTTGTGACGTCGCTTCCGAAGTTAGTTCACTAGCATCGTAGCATGGAGGTGAGCAAATTTCCCTTCTATCTCTCCTCGAAACGAAGCTTAGATCTAGAAGAAAAGTGGGGGTTTGTGTTTGACGGTTTGAAAATCCCTAACACCGTTTTTCTTTGTTTTTGAATCAAAAAGGAAGAATGAAGCTGAGAAATCCTTATCTTCTCACCCACCAAGCCTTGGGTTCCTTTTCTTGAAGCCAAAGAAAGCAAAGAAAGAAAAAGAGGAAAATGAAGAAGGGAGAAAGATGAGCTCGCGAGTAACAAGGAGAGGAAAATGCTTTTATGTTTTCTTCCAGTTTTCTTTTCTTCCTTTTTCCTTCCTTTCTATTTCCTTTCTTTTTCCCTCCAACCATATATATATTAATTATAATTTAAAAAATATCTAAAATATCTAGATATTTATTAAAATTACCATTTCACCCATTACTTTTTGTTAAAAAAATCTACTCTCGTCGCAACTCAATTGACAGATACAATTTTCAGCAACCTGAGATACTTTTAACAAAACTGCCCAGAATTAAATTCTTTGTAAAATATTCACCGCACTTAATTTAATTTATTTATCGACGGGTAATTTTAATCGGGGCATCAAAATATATTTTTGGGCATTTAAACTCATAAAATATTAATAACTTGGCTAAAAAGCCTCCGAGTTCAATACCAAAATACACTAAAATACATAAAGTATGCTTTAAAATTATGGGTCTTACAAAAATTATTATGAGTTTTCTAAGCAAGTCGAGACCTTAGATTACAACCATTCAAGAAGCTAAGGATGTGGATACACATAAATTGGAATAACCGATTAGCTCCTTGAGATCACATGAAATTGAGCTTGTAGATGATGAGCCCAACAAGAAGAAGGCTCTGTAGCAAATTTAGAGGATAACGATTCATATGATTAAAGTAGAAGAAGGCTCAAGTAGAAGAAAGCTCTGTAGCAAATTTTGAGGATAACGATTCATATGATTATACTGTGGAATCAAAGGATGAGGAATTGGCTTTGATATCCAAAACAATTTAAAGGATGTGGAGGAACAAAAAAAAAAATTTCCTTATAGAAATTATAGGCAATCCACTAGAGGAAATGATGACAAGTCTGACAAGAAAAGTAGCATATGCTATGGATGCAATAAGATTGGGCATCTCAAGGTTGAATGTCCAAATTTGGAAAAAAAAAAAAAAAGGGAAAAACCAAGGAAAGACTCCAGACCCAAGAAGAAGGTTTTGTTGGCTACACGATATCATTTTGATGAATCTTCTAATGATGAAACTCAAGAAGATTTGGCTCTGATGGCTTCAACTAATTCAAACGCTAGAAGTGAATCAACAAATGAAGAAATTGAGACACTTTCTAACTTAACCCGATTTGAATTAATTAAAGTCATAAATGATTTCTTAAATAAAAACCACAATTGAGGTACTTAAGAAAGTAAATGCACACCTCATTGAAGAAATTAATTTTTAAAAATGAAAATATTGAGTTTAAAACAAAAAAAATACAACTTTGAGAGATAATCTTGTATCAAAATCATTAGATAATGTCATGTGTAATTATGATAAACATGAAGTAGCATTCCAAGACATTCTAACTAACAGTGCATAAAGAAACAAGTATGTGTCTATGCTTTATGGAGTTAGTAGAAATGGTAAAAGAGGTCTCGGATACCAAGAAATAGTAACTAAATATGAACTTATCAAACATGATGTTTTATGTACTATTTGCTCGAAGAAAGGTAACTCCAAAATATCTTGTCCCATGTTAAACACAAGGAAAGACAAGAAACCTTTCAAGACTAACAAACCAAGACCCAAATAAATTTGGGTAACTAAATTATCTATGTTGCAGATGTTCTCAACAATCAAGTTGAAACACAAATCACGATACTTGGACAATGGATGCTCGCGACATAGGATTGGAGAAAACTCTATGTTCCAAGACCAAAGGAAAGCATATCATTGGACACGATATCGTTGGTAATGGCACATCTCCTTCCATTAAAGGTGTTTTGTTTGTTAAATGTCTTAAACAAAATTTATTAAGTATTAGTCAATTAAGTGGTAATAACTATGATATTATATTTAATCAAAAAACATGAAAAGCAATTAGACAAAAATATGGATTTGTACTCTTTACATGTCATAAGAAAAATAACATATATAAGATAAACAAAATTTGTTTAGAGAAACCAAATGTTAGGTTTCTTGTGTTAGTAAATGAAGAAAAATTAATTTGACACAAAAGGTTAGGTCATCCAAACCTAAGATTAATATCAAAATTGAATAAACTTCAACTTGTTAGAGGTCAACCTAAGCTTAGCTATAAAACTTAAATTATGTGTGAAGCTTGTCAAAAGGGAAAACAAACTAAGAACTCATTTACCTTTAAGAACTTAGTCTAGTCTCTACCTCCAAATCACTTGAGCTCTAGCATATTGAACAATTTGGGCTGGTGGAAACTACCCAATATATAGAAAGAAGTATGGCGTTGTAATAGTACATGGTTACACTAGGTGGACTTAGGTATAATTCTTAAGAAATAATCATGATTGCCACAAAGCGTTTATTGCATTCTGCAAACAAGTAATGAATGAAAAATAATCTTTGAAATTTTTTGTGATGAAAGTAGAATCTCACACAACTTCTCCTCTCCTAGAACACCATAGAAAAAACGAGTTGTAGAAAGAAAGAATAGATCCCTTCTAGAAATGGATAGAACAATGTTAAAACGAGATGGATGTTGTATAATATTTATGGGCAGAGGCAATTAACACTACATGTTATATTCAAAATATAATTTTAATTAGGCCAATATTGAATAAAACGCCATATGAATTATGTAAGAGTAAAAAGTCTAATATCTTTTACTTTAAGCAATTTAGTTGTATTTTTAATCGTAAACACTAAAGACAACCTTGGTAATAGGAAAACTCAAATTCTGAAGATGTCAATACATGTTAAATTTGACGACAAACAGCTTGACCTTAAAAACTCAAAGCAAGTTGACGATACTACAAGTTTACTTGAACTAGAAGAAGCAGATACAAACAAACCTGAAGAACCCAAACAATCAGAGGATGCAAGTAAATCAGGAAGATCACAAAACATCATAAGATGAATTTGACCAAGTCAGAAGCAGTCAAAATAACTCAGAAGTCATAACTTAATGGAAGTACAAGTCATTACATCCTGAAACTCTAATTATTAGAAATCACTAAAGAAGACATCTGTGTTTGGTGTACTATCATCAATTGAACCTACCTCTTAGATGAAGCACTGGATGATGATGGATGATCATTGTAATGCAAGAAGAGTTGAATGAATTTAAAAAGAATGACGTTTGGGATCTAGTACTGAAACCAAAGAAAAACATTATTGGAACCAAGTAGGTTTTCAAAAACAAATTAAATGAAAAGAGAAAGGTTGTCAAAAACAAGGTCATACTGTTTGGATAAGGTTACAGTCAATAAGAAGGTATTGATTACACTCAAACATTTGCTCTAGTGGTCAAGTTAGAGGCAGTTTGTACCCTACTTTCCTTGGTTACTTATAATAACATTACACTATTTCAAATGGATGTTAAAAGTTTATTTCTAAATGGGTATATAACTGAAGAAATCTATGTTAAGAAACCCTCGTGATTGAAAGCTCTGAATTTTCAGACTATGTATTTAAACTTCGGATATCGTTGTATGGTCTAAAACAAGCACCTAGGACATAGTATGATAGGTTAAATAATTTCTTGCTTAAAAATAGTTTTGAAAGAGGACAAGTAGACACCACCTTATTTAGAAAACCAATAGGAGACGACATTCTTAATATTCAAATTTATGTTGATGACATTATTTTTTGATCTACTAATGACACTCTTTGTCAAGAATTTGCTAAGTTAATGTAGCTTGAATTTCAAAATAGCATGATGGGACAATTGAAGTTCTTCTTTGAGATACAAATTTAGCAGATTGAATTACTTATGTACCTTATTGCTTCTAGACCTGATATTTTATTTAGTATGTGTGTGTGCAAGATTTCAGATTGATCCAAGGGAATCTCACTTAACTACTATTAAGATGGTTTGTAACGCCCAAGATTTTGATCCAAAATATTATAAAAAATATTTGTTTTTTATTTAAACGACTATAATTTTTTTTTTCGTAAGAGTGGTTCATCATATAATAAATAAAAGATGCGTCAGAAAATAACTTGTTATATTTTTTTTGTTTGTAAAAGAACGTAATACCATTTAGTAAAATTTTATTTATTTATTTATATGCAAAGATTATCTTCCAATTGATAGATTGATGTTCATGTAGGATCTAAAATAAATTAAATTCTTTTTAGTTGAAATTAAAGAGAAAAAAGGTTGACTGAAATTAACTACGATTCAATTATTTACTAGCGAAAGAAAACTCATTTTCGTATTTCTATTTAAACTTAACGATAAAAAGTAAATGACTTTAAAATATAGCACAACAGTTTTATTAATACAACACATTATTTTTAAGTAAAAGTCCCCTTTCCCACACACGTGCACCAATTAAACATTATTCATGGAACTCTTTGAAATCATTAATACCTAAATGTTGGTATAAATGGTCAATTCATTCCACAATAAAAATTAAACCGAATAATAAGACAAACAACATATCCTAAAAAACGAGGCTCTATCTTTGGTATCATAGACACATCGTCATTTCTTTCCCCCAACTGATTCAACTCACATGTCTAAATGTGTTGCGAGGTCAATCACTTGGCAGCAATCTTGGGAGGCATGATGCAACTTTTTTTGAAAGGTTTCCTGCTCAAGTAGAAAACAATATTGAAAAACTTGTGAATGTTGCATTACTTTTCCAACAAAATTCTTTAATTTGCCTAACATATGTATTTTTGGCTCCATCATCAACCCAAGAGGAGTCTTTCTTCTTGGTGTGAGTTCTTACCAAAATTTTATTCATTGTAGGTCTCTATCCAACTCTTCACACTTACAAAAATATATATAAAAAAAATAATAATAAAAACAATCAAATGTGATATATTATAAACATATAACATTAAAGAGAAACGGCTACAAATTATACATGTGAACTTTAATATACTAACACCCTAAATTGATAAATAACTAATATAATTATTATTATGATGATATTTGCCCATAAATGATAGTAGAATACAATTAAAATATTCCAACATATATTTCAAAAGCTACACATTATACTTTCGTCAAAAAATTGCACATTGGAACAAATCGGAAAAAGATCTTTCATCATGGTTATTTTGCTTACTTTTTTAGAATCTCTGTTTTTTACAAGAGTGTGTGCATAGATATCATGTTGTTAACACTCTTTTAGCTCACTACACACAAATTGTGATATGTCTATGAATAAGGTCTGTAGTGATTTGTCTAATATCATATTTTTAGTTTCTCAGTTCTACTCTATTCCTATTTTCATCAATTTATAGCAAGATTGGAAATAAGAACAAAAAGGCATCTAAAAGGGTAGTACATTAATATTGTATAACCAAGTGGACGGTGATCGAAATATTTAGAAGGAAGTCCTTGGAGCATTGAAATATTAAAAATATAGCAATTAAAAACTAATTCAAAATAAAATACCATGTAGACACTATGTCTATTTATTCTTAATCTACTAAAATAATTTAAGGAAATTATTTGTAAGACCCTTAATTTTAAATCATAAATTATACAATTTTAGGGTATTTTGTGTTGAGTTTCTTAGGCTGTTAGCTCAGTTTTTGGTATTTAGTGAGTTAAATGCCAAAAATATATTTTTGGAAATTGGATTAAAATTATTTGTCAGAAAATAATTTATTTATGTTACGAAGAATTTAATACCGGACAATTTTTGTTAAAAATATCTCGGGTTGCTGAAAATTGTATCTATCAATTGAGTTGTGACGAGGGTAGATATTTTTATCAAAATGGTTTGAGAAGTGATAATTTTCATAAATATCTAGATATTTAGGTATTTATTGATTTAGGTTTAATTATTATATATATATATATATATTATATTATATATTATTATTATTAGTAATATATATGTATATATGTATTATAAACGAATGAAAGGAACAGAGAAAGAAAACAAAAACGTTTCCTTCGTTCCCTGCCTTGCGACATTTCTTCATCCTTCTTTCTTCTCCTTTTGTTTTCTTTCTTTTGTTTCAAGAAATGAAATCCAAGGCTTAGTGGGTGAGAAAGAAAAGAGCTCCCAGCTTCCTTCTTATTCTTTGATTCGAAAACGAAAAAAAACTGTGTTAGGGATTTTGAAAATCGTCAATCACAAACCTCCACTTTTCTCCGATGTTTGAGCTTCGTTTCGCAAAGAGATAGAAGGGAAAGTTATTCACATCCACTCTACGGTGCTAGTGAACTAACTTTGGAAGCGATGTTGCGAGCGGAGATTTTACCAGAATTACTTGCGGTATCGTAATCGCTCGCTAAAGCTAAAGCTAACGTTAAGGTAAGGGCTCCTTCCAAACTTTTAGTTTGCATTTAGGGACTTATCTGTGGTTGTGTGGAAACGAATTTTGTTAGGGTTGAAGTGTTGATTTGGGGAAAATGAATTTAATGATTTTAAGGGTGAAATTTTAGAGTTGGGTTTTTAGTGATATCGATGAGTGTTTCATGGAAAATGAATTTAACTCATTTATGTGTGGTTTTGAGGAAATGAAATTTGATGTGTTTGAGTGGTGGGTTGAGATAATTTTGTGGTTGTCCTGTTTGACGTGTTCATAATTGATATTTATAAATTTTGAGATGTGCTTGTGTGGATTTTGTGGAAAAATGAATTGATGTGATTTGGTGTGAATTATGGATTGAATTGAGAATATGTCTGAGTATATTCTGTGTGGAATTTGAAAATCATTAGAGTTAAACGAGTATTAAAAATGGGAAATCTTTTAATATCTCTGTTTACTTAATGTTTGTCGTGAAAATCATTAGAGTTAAACGAATATTAAAAATGGGGAATCTTTTAACATCTCTGTTTACTTATTGTCTATAGTGAAAATCGTTAGAGTTAAATGGGTACTAAGATTGGGGAATCTCTTAATATTTGTATTTTCTTAACGGTTGTCCTCCGAATTGTTAGAGTTAAATGGATATTAAAAATGGGGAATCTTTTAATATCTGCATTTACTTAATGATTGTCGTCCTAATTGTTACAGTTAAATGGGTATTAAAAATGGGGAATCTTTTAATATCTGCATTTACTTAATGGTGTTTGTCCGTGAGAGACTACAACCTAGTAAATTGTGTTTGTCCATTAGAGACTGCAATGGTGTTTGTCCGTGAGAGACTACACCCTAGTAAATTGTGTTTGTCCGTGAGAGACTGCACTGGTGTTTGTCCGTGAGAGACTACACACTAGTAAATTATGTTTGTCCATGAGAGACTGCACTGGTGTTTGTCCATGAGAGACGACACACTAGTAAATTGTGTTTGTCCGTGAGAGACTACACCCTATTAAATTGTGTTTGTCCGTGAGAGACTACACCCTAGTAAATTGTGTTTGTCCTTGAGAGACTGCATTGGTGTTTGTCTGTGAGAGACTACACCCTAGTAAATTGTGTTTGTCCGTGAGAGACTGCACTGGTGTTTGTCCGTGAGAGACTATACCCTATTAAATCGTGTTTGTCCATGAGAGACTGCACTGGTGTTTGTCCTTGAGAGACTACACCCTAGTAAATTGTGTTTGTCCGTGAGAGATTGCACTGGTGTTTGTCCGTGAGAGACTACACCCTAGTAAATTGTGTTTTTCCGTGAGAGACTGCACTGGTGTTTGTCTGTGAGAGACTACACCGTTTAAAATCGTGGTTGCCCAGGAGAGACTGAACCCGTGTTTGTCCATGAGAGACTGCACTCATGTTCGTTCGTGAGAAACTGTACGTTTAGGATTTACGCCTCTCGTAGAGGGTTTTGTTTGGAATTGAGGTGTAAGACTTGTGATAGGGTAAATATTAATAAATTGTGCGGGCCTCTAATAGGTGGCACCTTGGTAATAAGTGCTAGTTTGTGAGAGACTGTACAATTACGATTTTCTACTCTCGGAGAGTTTTATTTGAATTCTTAGTCCAATCGTTTTGGCATATACACATCGCATTAGGGTGCTTGGCATGCGAGTCGTGTTTGATTCAAGATTATAATTGAGTGTGTGAACTGAAGTTGTCATGATGATTGTGTTATAATTGCCAAGTGTGGTTGTTTTGGATTTGTGTGTAAGTGTGATTGATTTCAAAACCATTTCGAAACTCAAGTTGTCATGGTGATTGTGCTATAATTGCTAAGTGTGATTGTTTGGATTTGTTTGTAAACGTTGATTGATTTCGAAACACTTTAAAAAGCTGAATTTTGCTATTTGTCTGTTGTTGTCTGATGTGTATTTGAATACAGAAGGTTGTATTCGAATACAGACATGCTGTTTTTGCCACTGATTTGCTGTGTAGTTGAATACAAAAGGTTGTATTCGAATACAGACATGTCGTTTTTGCTGTTGAATGCTGAAACAACCTTGTATTCGAATACAAAGATCCTGTATTCGAATACAACAATGTTGTTTTGTTAAAAACTTCATTTTTCAACTTGTTTATGCATGTTTGGCATATGGAAACCCTTTTAAGGTGCATTCTAAGTTGAAAGGTTATTTTTTGTATTTAAAAACATAAATATTATGTGTTAATTGTTAATTTTGGTTGGTAACCCTTTACAACTATTGTGGAAATTTGGGCTTTGCCCTCAGATGAGAATCAGGACCATCCTACCGGTTAGTACCCTGTGGATGGGAATGTAGTTGGACACACCTGACTAGTGCTGTGTTAGGAGGATCTTGCGGGGCGCGTGAAGATCACTCGGGATGTATAGTTTTTGTAGAATGATCAGATTAGGTTGACGTATAGGGACTAGATGTCTTTCTTTTGGAATATGTTTATTTTAATTTGGAAGATTGTACCTATACCAATATTGTCAGCTTGACATTTTATTATGATGGGATCCATGTACTACTTTTTGATGTGTAAATACTTGGGATTCGTATTTCAAAAACTATTTCGCTGCTTGTAAATTTTGTTGACTTATTTGTCGTTGTGTACGACTTAAATATTTATCCAAAAGTATTTTCTTATTTATTTCTTTGTTATTTTGAATCTGTTTTGAAAAAAAAAATACACTCTCGCTGTTAAAAATCGGGGTGTTACATTATTCTTCTCAACGTAGGTAAGACTTCTTAGCTCTAGACGCCTTTAATGGTCTCAGTCTCTAAAAATAAAACTTTAATGTGATACTAAATCCTAGTGAATAATACACACAATTTTAAAACAAATATTGTTCTCGGTAAGTGTGGTAATCGAGAAAATTGATCATGACATTCGCGTTCATCCAAAAATATTATTTAGAAATATAAATAATTTTTCTATAATAACCAACAACTTCCAATATTTTATATAAATTCATCCACTTAACTTAACAACAATTCACATCTATAATAATCAGATACATCCATTTATTATGCAGAAAATCAATCAATTCAAGCGCCCCATCGTTATATGGAGATGCAGTATTTACGCGAAGTGAGTATTATCTCATTATGTGGAACATCAACTCATCTTGTGTGGGGTACAAGACTCATCCATATGAATCTTAAAACTCATCTCATGTGGGGTAATAGACCCATCTATATGGAGCACATAGATCATCTAGGTAAATTACTGTGGTGTACAAGACTCATCCATATAGAGCATAAACCTCATCTCAAACACATAAAATAAAAATAATTCATTTTTAACAATCATCTTCATAAAATCATATTTAGAATATAATATTTCATTGAAATATACAATAACAATAACTATTCAAGGATACATAATAAAAAAATCTTTAAAAGAATACATATTCAATAAATAAATAAAACAGACAAGTCCACAACAAAATAGTAAATAAATGAATTCACAATCTAAGATTGTATTTCATAAAATCCTAATTTTAATAGAGTTAGATTTTCGACCAAAAAATACCATTCAAAATATATAACTCTTTTACTATCCCAAATTTCCAAAATAAATGTAACATGAAAGGGTTAAATAGTGTGATTACTCACCTATTGAGTCGAAGCTGAACTAATTTATTCTTCGTTGTCCAAAGGTTTATGCTTCTCATTTTCTGTTAGACATATGTTCGTTTTTGATATTATTGACAAACATACTTCATGAAATAAATCTGACATTGTGAACTGAGAAAAATTTCAGGAACAACAACTCAACCCTACCAACTTGAGAAAATTGTTTGGAACTCAAGAAATCAACAAAAGCTTGAAGATTCATAAGCAAATCGATTAGTAAAATCGATTCTGTAACAGGGTTATATGGAATGTGAATTTAGTGAGCAAACAGTCGATTAGGCAAATCGATTGGCAATTTTATTGAAAATAATTGCGCAAGTCAGTGGCATGCTGATTTGTGGCCTAATCAATTTGGCAAATCGATTGTTCTTATCACAAGTCTAAACTGATTGCCTAAAATCGATTAGACACATTGATTAGTCATTTTTAGTGAAAATAATTGCGCAAGTCAGTAGCATGTTGATTTGGGGCCTAATCGATGTGGCACATCGATTATTCCAATCACAAGGATATTTGGATTGTTAAAGTCGATTGACACAATCGATTGTGAATGTCATAGAGCCAAACCATTAATTAATAAATCGGTTAGGCTAATCGATTTACTAAAATAAGTTTCAAAATAATCTTGGTCTGGAACATACACAGTCAATTAGCACAATCCACTATTATACTTCTTTTGAAATAAGTTTGGCATCAATCGACTTGGTAAATTGATTGAATGAACCAACTGATCAAATGTGCTTCAGACTTATGTCCATAGTCGATTAGAAACATCGATTACGTTGATTTAAGCCAACTCTATGCAACTTGTCAAATCGGTTAGGCAAATCGATTTATGAAAATCATTGTGTCCCTGGAACTAGTGAAATCGATTGACTAAAGCGATTGGTACAAAAAGTTTTAGAAACAGAGATGACTTAAGGACTATGTAAATATTTGAATCGATTGGGTACATCGATTGTTTTGATCTCGTTGTTGGAACAAAACACCCCAAGTCGATTATGCACATCGATTCAGATATGAACATTCATCCAAGTCTGAAGAACTCATGTAAAATAATCGATTAGTTAAATCGATTAGTTAAATTGATTAGTTTATGCAGTTTCAAGATTCAAGAAAAACAAGATTCGCGAAATCGATTTGATGAATCGATTAGTATGCTTTATGACTTAAATGAATTGATTGGCCAAATCGATTCATGTGTTGTTTTTCCTGAAACTATATAAACTGCCTTCATTCTCTTCTTCTCATAACGAAATAACATACAATAACATGATGATAACAATCAGAACCATAGAAAACACATATGCAATATACCACTAACTCTTTCTCACACTGATATTACTTTGAACATCTTTTTCAGCCATGAACAATTTACATTGATGATCAATAAGGATTGAAAAAGACTGAATTGAGAAAGATTGCTTTGAGAAGAAGGAAGATCAAGAACTTTGTAAAATTGATCTGTTTTAATTTTTGTAAATCATTTCTGTAACCAAACTACGTTGAGAAAATCCAGTTCTTACTCGTGGTGTTCTTCCTGGTTGAGGGCTGTCAACAAGAAGACGCTTGACTGGATTCTTTGTAGAGTTTATGGGATTTAAACTCGAGAATTCAGGGAAGGGAAAGATAGAACATGGAGAATAGTTTAAGATTGAGGCAAGGGGCTGTGTAAAATATGTAAACTGATTCTAAGAAGTTCTATTGGAAAGGCTAAGATCAAGTTCGATCTTAGGACTAGATGTAGGCCATCACGAGGCGGCTGAACCAGTATAAAAATCTGCGTACACTTTTCTTTCCCTTATCTCGTTTAAATTTCTGCAATTATTATGTTTTTGATATGGATTGAGTGCATGATAAAGATTTTGTGTTAAGTGACTTTGCATGATTAATTGTCTTAACATGAGTGCATGATAATCAACATCTTGAATAATAATTGTTTCTGATGCATTTCTCCATATGATCAATAATTGATATTGTTTGACATTAACTAGGATTGATTATTAGGGACCTTGTTTAATCTTGTGTTTAGTAAATTTAGAATTTATTAAGCTGCTGCGCATATTGTTAGAATAGGCATTATTCTGCATATTTTTCTGTCAAACAGAGGTCATACCCACCATCATTTTCAAATTTTTTGCATGAGTTTATGTGCAAATTTGGTACCTTAGTACTACCATCTCTTATGAATTTTGATCTTAATGGATAAATGGTTTTTCATACAATTTTTCTCTCTCAAAACTTGTAATACTATCTTCACGTGTTTCTCATGCACACCCAAGCTTATAGAGTAGATTAGAATATCATCTATGAACACATCCATAAACTATTCAATGAAAGGTCTATATCTTGTCCTAAAAGTTGTCTTAGGGTCATTGGTAACTCTAAAAGACATCATTACATACTCCTAGTGTCCATATCTTGTCCTAAAAGTTGTCTTAGGAATATCTTCACCCTAGACCTTAATTTGATGGTACCAAGACTTCAAGTCAATATTAAAAAGTACTAAAGATCCTCTCAACTGATCTAAGAGATTATGTATCCTAGGCAAAGGATATTTATTCTTAATGATAACTTGATTCGATTTTCAATAGTCTACACACAACCTCAAACTCTCATATTGCTTCTTCACTAAAATTAATGGCGCTCCCCAAGGTGACACACTAGGCCTAATGAATCCTCTTCCTAATCAATTTTCCAATTATTGTTTGAATTCATCCAACTCTAGTTCTGACATCATATAAGGTACTATTGATATTGGAGCACTCTATGGATCTAAATCAATGGAAAATTCTAATTTTCTATTCAAGGGTAAGCTAGATACATCTTTAGGAAACACATCAGGAAATTCACAAAAAACAAGCATCGTAGTTAAATTATCCTCAACCTCTACCTTAGGAAGAAAATAAGAGCAAGCATCCTTTAGTTCCTTCAACTAAATACTTATGACAAGTTAAAGCAAACACGAAACATTCAGACAAATGTGAATCAATAGTCATAGGTTGAGGTTGTCCCTCACTCTTGCAACATTTAACAAAATACTCAATATTTCCATATTTAAGACATGTAATTTGTGTTGTTAGACACGAGTGGTCTCCATGATTGAATCCAAACGTTTCCCATCCCTTACTCTTACTAGTTGGAACTTGTCTTTGCTTGTCCTTTGAAATTTTGATAAAAGACATATATTCTTATGAAGTTTATTGTACTTATTGTGGAATTTCTTTCCACCAACGTTAAACTTCTCTTTAGGTTTTCAACTTCTAGTGTTTGCATCTTTTTCTCAGCCACCTTAGACTTGTTTACCATGGTGGGGTTGCCACGGATCTTTAGAATTCCATTAAAGTTTTTCAGCTTACACTTTAGTCCTTACTCAAGTTTGATCCCCTTCCACTAGTCTTGAGGATTGTTCCTAAGATAGTGAAAATATCTTGATAGAGCTTCAAAATTTTGCGACATACTCTACAACTCACATATCTTCTTGACGAAGATAAAGAATCCATGTTTCCTTTTGAATGCGAACACTGTTTGAGAAATACTTTTCTAAAAATTTCTCTTTAAAGCTATCCAAAGTAATAGGAACTCCTTGTGTCAGTAACACCTCCTCTAGCACAACAAGAATTAATGGATTTTGTGAGGGCCAAAAGCCCTCACAAAGGGCAAAAAACAGCCACAAAGGTGGCTTTTGTGAGGGTTTTTGGCAGCCACAAAGAAGCTGGTCACAAAATTTTGTGAGGGCTTTTGCAGCCACAAAGGATAGGCATTTGTGAGGGCTTTTGCAGCCACAAAAGTCTGCCTTTGTGAGGGCATAGGCCGCCACAAAGGAAAGGCTGAATTTGCCTGATCAGCCTTTTGTGAGGACTTTTGGCCGCCACAAAGGAATGTTGACTGGATTTTGTGAGGGCTTTTGGCCGCCACAAATGCCTGCTGACTGGACCTTTGTGAGGGCTTTTGGCCTCCACAAATGTTTGTTGACTGGACATTTGTGAGGGCTTTTGGCCGCCACAAATGCCAACGTAATTAATAAATTAAATTTTATTTCAAAAATAATAGTTTATTATAATATTATATATAATAAATTAATATAATTATAATATTAAAATTTAAATTATAATTAAATTAAATTTGAAATATAATGTAATTATAAATTAAATTTAATATATATATATATATAATAAACTAATCTTAATATAATTAAAAATTTCAAATAAAATATTTAAATTAAAAATAAAGATTAATAATTAAATTAAAGATTAATTTAAATAATAAAATATTAATTATAAAATATTTAAATTAATAAAAATATATTTAAATTATTAATAATAAAATATTTAAATATTTAAATATTTAAATTAATAATTATAACTATAATTAAACATTAATTTAAATTAATGTAAATTATAAATAAATTAAAATTAAATTAAAATTTAAATACAATTAAAATTAAATATTAAATATTAAATATTAAAATTAAAATAAATATTATATATAAAACATAATATTAATAATAATTAAAGCTAGCTATAGCAATCATGATAAAATCAAATATAACATGCATTCCAAAATTAATAATTAATGTCTTACAAACCCAAAATTAACAAATAATGTCTTACAAATTGGAAATTAATTCAACACACATTAATAATGTCATACAACCCAAAAATAAATTATGAAATTCTTCAAATGATCACATCAATCCTCATAATAATTCGTCTGATCAGCTCCACTCCCACCATCATTATTTCCTGCATTCATACCCGATGAAAGAAGTCCTTCAAAAGTATTATGCATTTGTGTTGGAGGAGACATCATGCTTTGAAATTGAATTTCATCTTCAATGGCACCACCAGTATTCGAAGGAGGAGCCCTAGCTGGATGAGGTTGATTTAAACCTGGTCTGATCAACCCAGCTGTTGGCATAGTCGGTCGGTATGCAGTTTGATAATCTGGTTGAGGATGTGAAGATGATGGAGCATACTGATAATTATGAAAATATTGTTGTTGCTGAAACATTGGCGGCTGTTGTTGCAGGAAGGCAGAGTTCGAAGGATCCTGCTGGTGTTGCTGTTGGAAAGTTGGAGGTGGTTGATGCTGCTGGGAGTATTGAGAGTAATTTTGTTGCTGCTGGAAAATTGGTTGTTGGTGCAAGTATTGAGGCCGAGGCGGGAACTGCTGATGAAAGACAGGAGGAAATGAAAATTGTTGTTGTTGAAATTGTTGTTGCTGCTGAAACTGCTGCTGCTACTCTTGAAACCTCTGTTTCCATTCCTCATTCAATTTATCAATTGCGGCTTGTATCAGCTGTTGTGTCCTTTCTTCTTGCTCACTTGCACATTGCTCTTTTAACTGATCAAGATTATCTATCAGCGTCGGACGATGAGATCGATCCGTACTAGCATAAGAAGAAGACGTCTAAGTCTGAATATAGCCGGTTGGACCTTTCACAAAGGTTGATGATAAAGTACCGGCTCCCAGCACACGCCCTTTGTACTTGCCACCACTGATGTTCATAAAACTTGCGGTCTCATATTGTTTTCGCTGATCTGGAGTAGCTCGCATAGCAGGAGGAGGAGTAGCTTGATGATCATCCCATTCTTTCATGACATGTTCAAGTTGTTCCTATATTAAAAATCAAAAAATTAAAAATTAAATTAGTTAATAAGTAATATATAATAATTTAAAGGTGTAAATATATAATAATCAATATATAATAATTACCTGAATCGTTTTTGATAACGAATCAGTATACTCATTTGTTTGAGGATTAACATGAAGATAGCGATGTATCTCAGCCTAAGTGACCTCCCTTCCAAGTTGCTTTTCCTAAAATATATATTAAAATAATGTCAAGTTTATGGTGAAATGTGATGATTAATTGAATAAATATTAATAGATATATATTATAAATAATTAATTAATTACCATATAATATTTAATTTCTCCAGCAGACATGGAACCTCCCTTATGAGTACTAGTACCCCTCTCAGATGCTCTATTAATCTTTGCTTTTTCTCTATTCTGTTTGTAAGCATCTGTGTTCCACTTACTCCACAAAGCAATCCAAACATTTTCACCAATCCAATTAGGTCGTTTTTCCTCGCCCTTATTACGTGCGTAAGACAACATAGATGAGAGACGCTTTGAAAAGCGATGGTCAAATGAAGCCATAACTGCGGCATCATGCTCTCTTTTTCAAGTACATTTAGTCTGTTGTTTGTTTAAATTTAAAAAATATTAAAAATATAATTCAATTAAGCAATCAAATATATAATATAATTAATTAAAATAAAATAATGTAATCACTTACTTTGAAACAATGTAGAAACTGATCAACTTCCCTAAATTGAGGTGTCTTATCCTCTTTAATCTCACCCCAAGACAACCATGGCTTTTTGTATTTCTCTTGTATTACTTCAGGAATTGCCTTTGCAGATGGTTTAAAAGGAAGATATCTTCAAAATTTACATGCAAATTAAATATAAAAATTAATTAATAAAATAATGTAACATGATATGCAATAATAATAAAATATTTAACAATCATAGTTTACATACCCATCTCCTTCTGGAATTATGACAATGCGGTTGTAGCAATCAACACATCCGGGTTCAATGATTTCGTCTAACGTATAAGGCTCTACTAGGACCTCCGGATATAAAGGAATAGCTCCCCCACTAGTACCAATGGTCGGCATCGGCATGAGAGATGGGTCATTAACAACACGTGGTCTATCAACTTTTTTCTTACCACGTGATGTTTTGGATATTCCTTGTATTGCCGCCGTTCCTGGTCCTCCTGATCCTCCTGAACCTCCTGAACCTCCTGATCCTCCTACTCCCACTGAAGCCATGTCTCTCTCTCTCTCTCTCTCTCTCTATATATATATATATATATATATATATATATATATATATATATATACGTTCCATATTCATACATATATATAATATAATATATGTGTGTATGTACAATTGACATAAGATTAATTATATGTAAATAATAATGAAATTAATAAAGAAATATACATTATAAGAATGAAATATACATAAATAAATTTTGACACTCACATAAATAAAGAAATATATATAAAATATAAATGTATATAATATTATCCATATCCATACAAATATATATATTGTCGTTCATTTCACATTACAATATATAATATTATACATATCCATACAAATACATATATATATATATATATATATATATATATATATATATATAATGCCTAATTAATTAATTGTCTTCGTCTGGGTCATCATCATCAGTATATTCATTTGATGAGTCAATATTGCCTTCTTCGTTCTCTAATTCATCTATTTCTTGTTCATCAACTTCTTCTCCAATATGTGACTCATGACAAAGTTGACTAATAGTCTCATCTCCAATCACATGATCCAAATTTGACATTTCATCCATTTGAAATGCAACTTCTTCATTTTGACCTGCTTCAACTTCTTCTATTCCACTCGTTGGTCTTGTTTTGATTGCAGCACACCAACCTTGCTTGCTTCTGACAGTTGATGGATAAGGGACATAATACACTTGTCTTACATTATGGGCCATGGCAAATGGATCAAACCGTGGATATCTTTTGCTCATTCGAATGTCTACAGTATTGGATATGAAATTGATTTTAGTTCCTCTGCTAGATGGATCAAACCACTTACAGTAAAACAACACCACTTTTTTCGCATAATCTAGGAACGTGTAGTCAATTTCATAAATATGCTCAATTATGCCATAGAAATCTTCTACTACACCACTATCAGAGACACTCTTCATACAAACTCCACTGTTAATTGTTTCTTTTCCTTCAGTCCAAGATTCAGTGTGAAATTTGTATCCATTGATGTAATAGGTGTGCCATTCTTTGAAACTTCTACTCGGGCCCATAGATAAGTGCCTTAAGTGGATGTTGATAGGAGTTTGTTCTTCCAGATGCACTTGTTGTTGAAACCATGATGGGAAATTTGAATGTATATCATCAGATGATTGTCCCGTATTTAAAAATGTCCTAATCGATGACCATATATATGGTGAATATCAATTTAATCATATATATAATAAAATATAATTATTTAATAAGATCAGAGAGGAATTTGAAACGTACTCAATGTATGGTTTAACTTCAGTGCAGTTAATCAAAACGTGAACATGTGCCGCATTAAATACTTTGTCGCTTGGCAAGAAAATCGGAAAATCCCTACCAGCATGATGACCAGACAAGCAAAAAACTGATAAAGCATGTGGATGACGTATAACACTATCAGTAGCGTTTCTTCCGTTAACTGGTGACAATGTTTCATTGTTGAAATAATGAGAACAAAAGTGTGTTGTTTCACAGTGTAGGTATGATGAACAAATTGATCCCTCAACTCTAGCTTTGTTTTTCACCGACCGTTTTGAATAACCCATGAACCTATAATATACAAAGAGATGTATATAAGTTGAAGTATATTGAAATTAATTAAAGAGATGTATGTATATATATATCACCTTTCAAATGGATACATCCATCTATACTGAACTGGTCCACCAAGCCTAGCTTCACTTGCAAGATGCACTGAGAGATGCTCCATCGAATCAACAAACCCAGGAGGAAATACTTTCTCCAACTTACATAGAATGATCGGAATGTCATTTTCCATCTTGATCAGATCTTTATCAATGAGTGTTGAAGAACACAAATTCTTGAAATATTGACTCACTTCAATAAGTGGGTTCAATACATGTGTCGATAAAGCACTAAAGGCAATAGGAAGAAAACACTCTAAAAATATATGACAATCATGACTTTTCATCCCATGCATCCTCCCATTTTCCACAATAGCACATCTTGCCAAATTCGAACAATAACCGTCAGGCGTCTTCAGCTCTTTGATCCAACAATAAACAGATTTGGCTTCATCATTAGATAAAGTATAATTCGCACGAGGTTTTCGGGTCTTGCCATTTTGTTCCACCAACAACAAATCTGGTCGTCTGCAATATATACCTATGTCTTTTCTAGCTTTGTCATTATCTTTTGTTTTCCCTTTCACATTCATCACAGTATTAAAGATGTTGTCAAAGAAATTTTTCTCAATATGCATAACATCGAGATTATGTCTCAAAAGATTATCTTTCCAATACGGTAGATCCCAAAAAATACATCTTTTTGTCCAATTGTGCCATTGTCCGTAACCTTGTGGTTTACAAGCCACACCATTAACAACATGTACCTTTGGCATATCTTTTACTTTATTCCAAACCTGTTCTGATGTCAATTTCATCGGGGGTCCTAGACTTTCTGCATATCCCTTCATAAATGCAGCTTTGTTCCTTCTAAATGCATGATCAGCAGGTAAAAACCTACGATGCGAGTCAAACCACGATGCCTTCCCACCAAATTTTAAAGTAAATGCTTTCGTATCTTCCATACAAATAGGACAAGCTAGTTTACCATGGGTGCCCCATCCTGACAACATCCCATAAGCGGGGTAATCATTAATGGTCCACATCAATGCAGCTCTCATCATAAAATTTTCTCTCCGAGCAATATCATATGTCAAGACACCATTCCATAACCTCTTCAAATCGTCAATCAAAGGTTGTAAATAAATATCAATACCAGTTGTAGGATTAGAAGGACCTGGTATCACATCACCTAAGAACATATAAGGTTTAGACATACACATATCAGGAGGAAGATTGTAAGGAGTAACAATAACCGGCCAACAAGAATAAGGAGTAGACGATGCTTGTATGTAAGGCGTAAATCCATCTGAGGATAATCCAAGTCTTACATTGCGTGGATCTGACGCAAAATCAGGATGTATTTGATCAAAGTGTTTCCATGCCTGACCATCAGACGGATGTCGCAACTGGCCTGAATTTCTTCTATTCTCATAATGCCACATCATCTTTCCTGCAGTTTGTATTGATGCAAACAATCTTTGCAATCTTGATACAATAGGGAGGTAAAACATTGCTTTCCTTGGAATTGATTTTCCCCTACTTACCCTTGAGTTATTCCTTTGGTGATACCTTGGTTCTTGACAAAACTTGCATTCAACTAAGTTTGCATCATTCATACCAAATTCATTGTCATAGTACAACATGCAGCCTTTAACACAACAATCAATCCTCTTGACACCTAATCCTAACTTTGACACTAACCGTTTCGCATCGTAATAACTTTGCGGCAAACCATCTTTGATAGGTGTTGAGTCTAGCATCATTTTAGTCATCAAATCCAAAGCTAAATCAGGAACATGAAATTGAGACTTTAGACCTAACAATCTAATACACATTGATAACATTGAGTTTGAAGAACCTTCAAACAATGGTTTATTTGTCTCTTTCAAAAGACCATAAAATCTCTGAGCTTCTTCATTGGGAAGTCCATCGGTATCATCATATTGATCTTCATTGAATGACAAATTACTTTTTTGTTATTTTACGCGATAGCATTTTGCTATAAATGAAGATGCAAGTTTCTTCTTTTTATAGGGTCATGCAGTGTTCCAATCATATCTTTTATATCGATGAAGCCTCGACCTCTTCACAAAGAATAAAAATTGAAGCATTAAAACTAGTGAGAAATTTTCCTTTCTACTCCATTTTCACATCATTTACCAATTATTACATTCCAATTATTACATTTCACTATTTATATTCTTCATTATATTATATTTGAAAATGTATTTCTCTCCAATCGTGTATATATATATTTATCAATTACATAGTGCATTACACTATTATAACGAGTTGAGATCCTCCATTTTTTTTAAATAAATGAAAATTTTAATTACTAAGATTTTCTTATATTAATATCACATATTGCCTTTACATCAATTATATATTAGAAAATTAAGAAGATGAGATGATCCTTAATCTTTACTTCATAATAACACACAACTAGATATATAGTTTATTCCTATAATCAACTAGGAGGAGAATCAACCAATTTGATGGGCACATAGAGCATGAGACACAATTCCATAAGTCTCTCCAGTATTAATAATCGGTTTTAATATCTTTATGAATGGTTTTTTTTTATAAAAGACAAAAAACATTATACATTATCCACCTCAGCATTTTCACCAATTGGCTTCTTAAACTTTCTTAACAAATTAATTTTTCATTATATCAAGTTAATATGTTACTAAAATGTAATTATTTACTTATGATTGAAAATATTAGATAAAGAGAGGTGTATCTACATATGAGATTAGCGAGAACAACCAACCTTATTGAAAATTTATAATAGAATTTATGTATAATCTACTAATTACGTAGCTTCAAACTTAAATTCAAGTCATAATAGATGTGAGTGGAAAGTCCAATTATATGTATGAATGCAATTAGTAAATTGTAGTTCCTTTTGAAATTTGCTTGTTTTTTTTTTGTTAAAGTGACATATTATATATAATAGCAAAAAATTTGAATTATCTTAAAATGATATTTATATTCCATGCCCGAAACGGTTACCTCTATAACTAGTTTGTATAATAGTGATGCACAACTCTCGATTACTCATACTCAACTCCACTATATCGTTTTGTTAGAGAACAAGCACTCTACTTGTCTCAGGTTCCAATTTTAGCTCTATAGACAATTATATACTCATCGACTTTAACAACAATTGTTGAATATAATCTAGTTGAGATTCAAACTTTTTGAATGGAACATCAATTTTCATATATATCTCGACCTCATAAATAATTAAAGATAAATTATTAGTCATTTCAAATATTTCAAGTGTAAATTGAAAAAGACATATGTAATGAATACCTTATCAGAAACAAGCTGCAAAAGACTTTTTGGCCATTGAACGAAAGTATTTCAAACATGATCCATTGTTGTCATCTCCTCAGTGGACATAAGTACTTGATCATTTGCATCTAAAACCATGAAAACCACCACCTTAACCATATCATTATCTAACAACTGATAAGGTAGTCCCCAACTTGTACATATCAGCATATGCCACTAAAAAATCATTATTATCAACAAACAATTTACACTATTATGGGATATCATTGTCCTCATCCTTTGGTTTAGGTAGTTCAACATAACAACATCCCTTCATGAACAAATTTGGGTTTTGTTGTGATAGTTCCTGCAACACTTTATTTTTAATCACATTAGTAAGGTCCTCTATTAGTGGCTACTAAAAACTAGTGGGGTGGACACGTAATGAGAACTTGATCTATAGTATTGTAGAATCCTCTCACCTCAACCAACAACACAAACACGACCAAGGTGTTCAGGTTTTCCAATGGCCTTCGTCAAAATATCTTTATGTCTATATGGAACAACGGCTCCTTGAGACGTTTGTTCAACCAATGTATCTTATAAGATATAACTTATAGATACAATAAAAAACAAATGGAAAAATATTGACATACAATTATTTCTAATTAACAGGGACAACCGTAAGGCAGAAATGAATCAAATAATTAGGTTGGACTTAAAGACATATAAATCATATTCTTAATAATTATTGTAGAATTATTTGCTTAGGGCCTTTGTCGTCAATTGTTTTCTCCAAACTATATATTAAAATTTGACAAGCTAATTTAGGAAGAAAAAAACTCCAAATAATAAGTTCAACAAAAATTCCACATGAGTACTACATTAAAAAGCTACCCCTAAGTTATGTTATCTTTAACTAGCATCTATAGCATGGAACCATAACACATAGAAGCAGAGGTAGTGAAGCAGCAACAAATTACAACAGTGCATGTAACGAAAACCAAAAAGGGAAGAGTTCTGCTAAATTTGAATATACCTATTATAGTTCTGCTAACATTTATTCATGTCAAATATTGGTAAAAACTATAAACAATCAAAGTAAATATTAATTGTAATGTGAAATTTATTAAGATAAACTATCATTGTTACCGTTTTATTTCTTTCGAGTCTTATGTTTGAATATTCTCCCAATGAAAGTAAGTATTCGTTGGATGAACATCACGAGCGGCATACTCAACGTCCACTATAGTTTCTTCAATGAAAGAAAGTATTCATTGTGAGAATGACGGAGTTTTAGAAATATCAAATGTTGAATCTAGACTTTCATTTGGTACATCCAAGCTTTTACCTTGGAGAATCACTGGCCAATTTTTGTTACAAGGATCACTAACATAAAACACTGATTTTGTTTGGGATGCCTTAATAAAAGGCCTATCCTTATATGCTACCTTTTCAAGGTCCACCAATATAAAACCAAATTCATCAATTTTAACGCCACTATTGATGTCAATTCATTTACATTTAAAAACATACACTTTAAATTTTATGAAATTGATATCCCAAGTCTCTTCAATGGTCCCAAAGTAAAGTATGGATGCCGTAATAGGATTTTTATCATTTGTGTAAGACCCATAGTTTTAAATTACACTTTATGTATTTTAGTGTATTTTGGGTATTGAACTCAGAGGCTTTTTAGCCAAGTTATTAATATTTTGTGAGCTTAAATGCCCAAAAATATATTTTGATACCCCGATTAAAATTGTTCGTCCATAAATAAATTAAATTAACTGCTGTGGATCTTTTACGAAGAATTTAATTCTAGAGAGTTTCGTTAAAAATATCTTGGGTTGCTAAAAATTGCATCTGTCAATCGAGTTTGCGACGATAGCAGATATTTTTGACAAAAGTGGTTTGGAGAGGTTATGGGTGAAATTGTAATTTTAATAAATATCTAGATATTTGTTAAGTTATAGTTAATATATATATATATATATATATATATTTGTTTGGAGGGAAAAGGAAAAGAGGTAGAAAAGAAAGAAAAGGAACTAGAAAGAAAGGAAATAAGAAGGAAAGAAAGACAAAGGAGAGAGAAAGAAACGTTTCTCTTCTTCTTCCTCTGCCCGCCTCACGCCACCTTCTCCCTTTTTCTTCATTCGTTGGTTTTGCTTCCTTTTTCGTTCTTTGACTTCAAGAATAGAAACCCAAGGATTAGTGGTTAAGAGAGCAAGGTTTTCTCAGCTTCACTCTTCCTCTTTGTTTCGAAAATGAAGAAAAACGGTATTAGGGATTCAAACACTAACCTCCCCGTTTCATCTAGATCCAAGCTTCGTTTCGCGAAGAGATAGAAGGGAAAGTTGCTCACTACCATGCTACGGTGCTAGGGGCCCAACTTTGGAAGCGGCGTTGCGAGCAGAGATTTTACCGGATTTGCTCGCGGTGCTGTAAACGCACGTTACAACTAACGTGAAGGTAAGGGCTCCCTCCAAACTTTTAGTTTGCATTTAGGGACTTACTTGTGGTTGTGTGGAAAAGAATTTGGTTAGGGTTAAAGTAATGTTTTGTGGAGAATTAATTTTAAACCCATTTATGTATGATTTCAAGTATATGAAACCTGTTGTGTTTGAGTGATGGATTGTGTTGATTTGTGTCGTCGTATTCGGCGTGTTCATACTTGATGTTTGTGGATTGATGTGTTTTGGTGTGAATTATGGATTGAATGTGAAAGTTTGTTTGAGTTTGTTTTGTTTGGAATTTGAAAACCATTAAGTGAAACGAGTATTAAGAATGGGGAATCTCTTAACGTCTCGTTTACTTAATGTGAGTTTGTGAAAATCGTTTAAGTTAAATAAGTATTAAGAATGGGGAATATCTTAATGACTTATTTACTTAATGTTGTTTTGAAAATCGTTTAAGTTAACTCGGCGTTAAGAATGGAGAATCTCTTAATGTCTTGGTTACTTAATGTTGTTTTGAACATTGTTTAAGTTAACTGGGCGTTAAGAATGGGGAATCTCTTAATGTCTTGGTTACTTAATGTTTGTTTTGGAAAATCATTTTCAGTTAAATGAGTATTAAGAATGGGGAATCTCTTAATGTCTTGTTTACTGAATGTTTTGTTTTGGAAAACCGTTTAAGTTACAAGAGTATTAAGAATGGGGAATCTCTTAATACTTCTGTTTGCTTAATGTTTTGTTTTGAAACTCGTTAAGTTAAATGAATATTAAGAACGTGGAATCTCTTAATATATGTGTTTACTTTATGTCGTCGTAAAAATGATTTTGTGGAGAAATGAATTATCGTGTTTTGGCGTGAATAGTGTAATAAATTTGTGAATATGTTTGAGTTTGCATTATGTGGAATTTGAAAATCATTAAGTTAAACGAGTATTAAGAATGGGGAATCTCTTAATGTCTTGTTTACTTAATGTGTGTTTGTTGGTGAAAATCGTTTAAGTTAAATGGGAATTACGAATAGGGAATCTCTTAATGTCTCGTTTACTTAATATTTGTTTTGAAAATCGTTTAAGTTAAAGAAGTATTAAGAATGGGGAATCTCTTAATGACTTATTTACTTAATGTTGTTTTGAAAATCGTTTAAGTTAACTCGGCGTTAAGAACGGGGAATCTCTTAATGTCTTGGTTACTTAATGTTGTTTTGAAAATTGTTTAAGTTAACTGGGCGTTAAGAATGGGGAATCTCTTAATGTCTTGGTTACTTAATGTTTGTTTTGGAAAATCGTTTAAGTTAAATGAGAATTAAGAATGGGGAATCTCTTAATGTCTCGTTTACTTAATATTTGTTTTGAAAATCATTTAAGTTAAATAAGTATTAAGAATGGGGAATCTCTAAATGACTTATTTACTTAATGTTGTTTTGAAAATCGTTTAAGTTAATTGGGCGTTAAGAATGGGGAATCTCTTAATGTCTTGGTTACTTAATGTTGTTTTGAAAATTGTTTAAGTTAACTGGGCGTTAAGAATGTGGAATCTCTTAATGTCTTGGTTACTTATTGTTTGTTTTGGTAAATCATGTTGACCCGTGATAGATGGCACCTCGGTAAACTGTATTGACCCGTGATAGGTGGTACGTTTACGATTTACGTTTGGTAAATCGTGATGACCCGTGATAGGTGGCACCTCGGTAAACTGTACTGACCCGTGATAGGTGGTACGTTTACGATTTACGTTTGGTAAGTTGTGATGACCCGTGATAGGTGGCACCTCGGTAAACAGTGCTGACCCGTGATAGGTGGTACGTTTACGACTTACGTTTCTTGGTGAATTGTGTTTGTCCGTGAGAGACTGCACAGGGGTTTGTCCGTGAGAGACTACACCCTGGTGAATTGTGTTTGTCCGTGAGAGACTGCACAGGTGTTTGTCCGTGAGAGACTACACCCTGGAAAATTGTGAATTGTTGGTTCATTTTGTCCGTGTGGGTATTGTGTTATAAGTGTTAAGTGTTATGTTTTGGAATTTGGTGATAACATGTTTGATTGCAATACCATTTCGAAACTCATGATGTTGTAGTAATTGTGTTATAAGTGTTAAGTGTTATGTTTTGGAATTTGGTGATAACATGTTTGATTGCAATACCATTTCGAAACTCATGATGTTGTAGTAATTGTGTTATAAGTGTTAAGTGTTATGTTTTGGAATTTGGTGATAGCATGTTTGATTTCAATACTATTTCGAAACTCATGATGTTGTAGCGATTGCGTTATCAGTGCTAAGTGTTAAGTTTTGGAGTTGTGAATGAATGTGATTGAGTTAGTTTATGTATTTTTGGAATAATATGCAGGGAAATCGATTTGGAAATTGATTGGCATTAAGTCAGTGGTTCAGCTATGCTGTCAATCGATTGCCCAATCGATTGAATTAAGCCCAGAGTTCAAATTTCACTAAGAACCTTCAGGAAATCGATTGGCATTAAGTCAGTGGCTCAGCTATGATGTCAATCGATTGCCCAATAGATTGAATTAAGCCCAGAGTTCAAATTTCACTAAGAACCTTCAGGAAATCGATTTGGAAATCGATTGGCTTTAATACAGGGGCTCAGTTATCCATTCAATCAATTTCCCAATCGATTGGTTTAGTGGAAATTCTTATTTTGAGTTAGATAATTGATTGCTCAATTGATTTATCATTGTTTTGGTCAGTTATGTATTACTTGATGGATTGAGAACTTTATTTTGATTTCAATTTTAATTTGGCAAGCATGATATGAACTTTTAGCATATGGAAAACCCTTCTAAGATGCATGATAAGTTGAAAATTATTTGTGCATTGAAAAGTAAATGTTATGTGTTAACTGTTAATTTCGGTTGGTGACCCTTTACAACTATTGTGGAAATTTGGGCTTTGCCCTCAAATGAGAGCCAGGATGATCCTACCGGTGCGTACCCTACGGATGGGAATGTAGATGGGGATGCTTGATTGGAGCTACGTTAGGAGGATCTCACAGGGCGCGTGGAGATCATTCAGGGTGTTTAGTTGTTTTGTAAAATGATCAGACTAGGTCGACACAAGGGAACATATGTCTTTCTTTTGGGTTGCTTTTATTTTTAAACTGGAAGATTGTACCACCTTTGTTATGTAAATATTTTGAATTCATATTTTGAGAACTTTTTCCGCTGCATGTAAATTATAATGACTTAATTATTTATCCAAAGGTGTTACCTTATTTATTTCTCTGTTTTATTTTAATTCCTTTTGAAGAAAAAAAAGTACACCCTCGCTTTGGAAAACGGGGTGTTACAATTTGAACTAGAGAAATGAGTGGATTATTTTGCATGGTATTACTGTCATCCTGACTCTTTGTGTAGAATGTAAAATTATTGATATCGTAGCTAGTCTAAGTTATGACATCAAAGTGAGGCCCATTTACTAGCCATTTTAATGTATCAGAAGTTGTATTGTTGGTTCAAATGGTTTCTTTAAATCACTTTAAGAAAGTCTTGTTATGCTTATTCAACAACCATTTTTCATTCATTATAAGATATTTTTCCTTCACAATGCTTTTATGAGTAGAAAGATAAGGTTGAACCTCATCTGTGTTATTCAATATACACAAATGTGCTTGAAGTACTTTCTCCCGTCCCATACTCTTAAGTTTTAAGCCTCGTACAAATTACCCACACATGTTCCCTCATGAAGAGATCTAGGAATTCCTATGGCTTCTGCATTCAATGTATAGTCAGAACAAAACTTAATAGCTTCTTTTGATATGTACCTTTCAACAATAGGTGTTTTAGAATTGGGTGGATTCTTCATATATCCTTTTAAAATATTAATATATCGCTCAACTGGATGCATCCTCCTCAAATAAACAGGACCGCATAATTTAATCTTCCTAACTAAATGAACAATTAAATGAACCATGATGTTAAAAAAAACGAGGAAAATAAATCTCTAGTTGGTCCAAGATAATAGCAGCTTCATTTTCCCACTCAGTTGATTTTTTAGGATCAAGAACTTAGCTACAATATGCATTGAAGAATAAACACAACCTAGTTAAGACATCTCTTACTTTTTTAGACAATATGCCACATAAAGCCACTAGTAGTAGTTGTTGCATCAATACGTGGCAGTCGTGAGACATTAAACAAAGTAATTTCAAATCTTTCATTGAGATAAGACTCTTGACATTTGAGAAGTAGCCATGTGGCACTTTTATTCCTCGTAAACACTCACAAAAGCCTTTTCTCTCCTTTTTTGACAATGTCTGACAACCATATATGCTGACAAGCAGGAGGCAAATATGTTCTTTTACCTGTTGATTGTGGAGCTAACTGTTTTCGTATACCTATCTCAACCATATCTAGACGAGAATTTAAGCTATCCTATGTTTTATCCTAAATGTTGAGAAGTATTCCAATTACACTATAACACACATTTTTCTCCACATGCATCACATCAAGATAATGTCTTACATCTAGAATAGACTAATAAGGAAGATCAAAGAACACAAAATTCTTCTTCCATATATTTTTCTGTGATGTTTGTTTTTGGTTCTGACCAAATATAACGTTGATATCCTTAACCATTTGATAAAATTTCTCCTCAATTAAGGCTTCGTGGGAAATTTCATGCTTTTGGTGTCTGTTAAACGTTTTTCTCAAGGTATGGATGATTAGACTTGAGAAATTTCTTATGCCCAACGTAAACAATTTTTCTTCCATGTTTCAATTGCTGGTAGCATGCATTTTCTTCACATTAAGGACATGCTTTATGTCCCTTAACACCATAGCCATACAAGTTTCCATATGCAGGAAAGTCATTGATGATGCAAAATAGCATTACACGCATCTTAAAATGTTCACGGTAATACCCATCAAATACATCAACACCTTTCCAAAGCATTCTTAAATATCCAATCAATAGAATTAGATAAACATCTATGTCATTTCCAATTTGTTTTGGACCTGAAATCATTATAGATAACATAATGTATTTACGCTTCATGAAAATCCAAAGAGGAAGGTTGTAGATAACCATTGGAACCGACCATAAACTATGGTTACTACTTAAGTTTCCATATTGATTCATTTCATCTATAACAGGTCCATGCCTAAGGTTCCATGACTCATTTTCGAACTCTGGGTACAAATCCTCAATTTTCTTCCATTGCAAAGAATCAGTTGGATGAGGAAGTTGTGCATCACACTTCCTCTCATTAGCATGCCATCTTACATTATTTGCATCATTTATATTAGCAAACAATCGTTTGAACCTTGGAACTATTGGAATATACCAAAAAACCTTCGCATGAGGCCTCTCTGAGCTTTTGCCATAAATGGAATCACCATCCTTCATTTTGTATCGTGATTGTCCACACCTAAGACACTTATTCAACTCTTCAAACTCATTTATATACAATAAACAAACATTGGTGTATGCATGTATTTTTCTATACTCCGTTTCCATTGGACACAATATCTTCTTTGCCTCATTGTTACGATTAGACTATGTGTTGCCTTTTGGGATCATTTCTTTAAACACTTCGAGTAATTCAGCGAAACTTTTTTTTGTCCAATCCATTTATCAAATTCAAATTGTCACAACACAGTAGGCAACCGAGGAAAGTTAGTGCATCTCAGATACAATGTCTCTTCTTTGTCAGTGCCCAAATTATCATATACATGTGCACGATTAAAGGACTCTTGTCCAACATCACGTATCATGTACTCTAGGATATCACCTATATCTACATTAACTTCCTGTTTTTCTGAGGTATTTGACATGTTTAACGAATCACCATTCCCTATCCATCTAGTACAATTTAGGTCAATCTCATAACAAATAAGATTACTTTGTATTTCCTCTAAATGTAATGTATTTTAATCCAAACAAATAACACAAGGACAATAAAATCTTTATTTACTTTCAAGAAGTTTTTTAAAGAAAATTGTAAAAACACCACAACTCCCTTTTCATACTCTTCACTCAACTGATTAACATTCATCCAATTGTGATCATAGCAACTTCTGAAAAAATATAAAATGGTAAAATGATCTTAATCATATTTTAAGAATCATATTTCTACATAAAAAGTTAATTTTTGAAACATCTCTATGTCAAAGAATTGGATTAAGATGTCTTATTTCGTATATAATTTCATCAAAATGACTAATTATCTACAATGAATAATATATCATCAAGGTGACAGTGTTCTAACTCAAACCATAATAATAATAATAATAATAATAATAATAATAATAATAATAATAATAATAATAATAATAATAATAATAATAATTATAATAATAATAATAATAATAGTTCATCAATTTCAACTCACTATTTTGGTAAAATCGGCACCATCAAAGTTAATTGGAACACAAAAACACGTTGCAAATTAAGCATTAAAAAAAAGGCATAGGTAAAGAAAAACACTATATTGATACATAAAAAATTAGATGCATGAGTTTGGTGATGATATGGACAATTGTGTTGTGAAGAATGTACACATTGCTTTACCTCTTTACAAATGATCCTGAAACAGTTTACAATTTTTCCCGAAACATTGCACGACCTTTCTTAATAGTTTTTTTCTATAGTTTTTCTTGGTCTTAAATATTGGGCTATCTCCACCAAATCTACTCTCCTTTCAATTGAATCAATAGGTCTTCTCCACACATGTTCAAACCTCTTTAAGTTGAGATTTCAACCGTTTTTTCTACCATAGAAGCTGTCATAACTCTTTTCTAATACTACCATTCCTAATTATATTCACTTGCGAGTAATACATCTATCAAGAAGCACTTTTACATTAAATTTCCTTACTTTTACATAAACCAAATGCAACAGATTTCTACTTTCAATTTTAAAATTACAACCAAAAAAAACTTGACTACATTTAGAATAAAGCTCAACTTCAAATGATCCAACTAATAATTATACATTTCAAGAAATTACACATATTCATGTAATGGTCTCACACACTTTGGTTTGCAAGATTCGTCGAGATATCCCTTATAGTCCATAGGTTCCTTGTTAGTCCTAATTAATTAATAATAAATCCAACGATAAACCATAAGCAATAAACAGGTTTCGAGATGTACCTTTATTTTCACTAGCATGCGCATTAATCATTTGAAAGCAAATCATAGTTATTAATGTGAGAAATTACAATTAGAACTTACAAATGAAATACAAAGCAAAAAATATATAGACAAAGTTCATCCAACAAGGTGAGAGGAAACAAACAGGAATATCAAACATTCAAACTGATGAACACAAAGAAAAAATTACATAAACAAAGTGTTAAGATAAGTCAAAGATTGTATTAGCTAAACTAAGTAAGGAAATATTGTGTGAGTTGTAAAATTATTATACAACTATATAATTATTCTGTGCAACTGTCATTCCCTCAATAGAAGAGGAATTATAGGGACTCTTTTGTATATATAAGATCATGCTCAATGAATAACATATCAGAATTATGAATTTGAAACTTTTATATGGTATCAGAGCCTACATTGACTCCCTTTCAATATAGGAAACAATGGTTTTTTATTTTCTTAGTAATTTCTGATGGCTTCTGATAAAAATAAATCGGAGAATTCTGGAACTTCTGCTGTTGTCCAATTCCACGATGCACTCACCCCAGAACGGCTTGATGGCACTAACTACGTCAAATGATTGTTGAATGCACATAACAAAATTAGAGGCAGAAAACGATGGGGTTACGTTATCGGAACAAAGACTGCAAAAACAAAAGATAAAGCTGATGAATATGAAGTATGGGAAGATGAAAATTGTTTGGTCAAGTCTTGGCTTCTAGACTCTATGACCAAAGAAATCATATTCATTGTCATTCGGTTAGCTACAACAAAGGAAATTTGGGAAAATGCGAAATCAACATACTCAGTTGACCAAGATGCATCAAGAGCTTATCAATTGCATCGCGAGGTAATCTCTACTCAAAAAAATAGTAGATCTATTATTATATACTTTGGAAAATTGCAAAGGCTATGGCAAGACTATGATGGTATTAATAGTTGTACCATGGAATGCACTAAAGATGTTGAGAAATATAACAAGATGATTAATTCTCAAAGAGTTTATGTTTTTTTAGCTAGTTTTGATTCACACTTGATGGAGTTAATGGTTGTATTCTGGCTACCACTCCGCTTCCTAATGTCCAATCAATTTATGCAATTGTGAGAGGCAAATCGCCAAGACGTTATGCTAAGTGACAAGTCTTCGAATGGGTCCGCCTTTGTTGTCAAGAAGCATCCAAAGAATGAAATCTACAAGTGTAATCACCGTAATGGAGATAATCATCTCATGGAAACATGTTTTAAACTCCATGGCTATCCAGAGTGGCATCCAAAGAGAAAAACTACTTTGAACAACTAGACAGAAACTAATAAGGCCCATCTTTCTACTATTGTTGGCTTTGTAACCAAGTCAAATATATCTAACTCTGCTCATAATATTCCTGTTATTAATAGAAATAGCGATTGGATAATCGATATAGATGCTATTGATCATATGACTTGTGATCAACATATGTTTACTAATTTCTCTCCTAAATGTAATAAAAATGTTATTATTACTGCCAATGGAGTAAAATCTCCCATTAAAGGTGTTGGTACAATGACCCTATCACCGTCCCTATCAATCCATAATGTCTTATTTGATCCTACATTAAATTGAAATCTTATCTCTGTTAGTAAATTAACAAAATAACATTCATGTGTCGATGTGTTTTATCTAACCCATTGGGTTTTTCAAGATATACATATCAAGGAAAAGATTGGCAGTGGTAGATATAGTGAAGGGTTGTATTATCTTGAAAAAAATTCACAAAATATTTTTTGAACTCTAAAGGCATTTTGCATCAAACTACATGTCCTTATTCCCCCCAACAAAATAGAGTAGCCAAGAGGAAAAATAGACACATATTAGAGGTGACAAGAACACTCCTAATTGATGGTAATGTTCCATCTTATTAGTGGGGCGAGGCTATGAATTCTACAATTTACTTAATTAATCGAACCCCTTCTAGTGTGCATAACTTTAGAAGACCTCTAGATGTTTTATCTGATCATTGTGTTCTCCCTTCCATCGTTCATTTACTACCTCATATTTTTAGATGTGTTATATATGTTCACTTACAACCACATCAACGTACAATTCTTTGAAAAGATGACTCTTAAATGTGTCTTTGTTGGGTATAGATCAACTCAAAAAGGTTATCATGCTTATCATCCATCATTTAAAAAAAATTATATTTCTATGGATGTAACTTTTCATGAAGATAAACTTTTTTATGTTGATTATACACTTCATGGGGGATATCTTGTGAGGATGTTTGACTTATTTCATGTTGATGTTAGCATGTTTGACTTATTTTAAGAAGATAGATTGTCTTGTGATGATCACTCTACAGGTAATGAATCAATCTCAAATATGGACACATCACCTTCAGATGATACTGTTTCAATTGACCATAATCAACTAGCTCAATCTTCTCCATAAGATCAAGTTGACTCTCTAGAAGTATTCCCTGATTATATTCTTGATAATACAAATATAAATGGAGTTGATACTAATGTTCATTATGAAATTGATTCCCTTTTTCATGAAATTGACCATTGTTTGCATGATGCTACCAAAACACCTAATATTGAATCTACTATTGTCCAATATATTCTTCCACCTCATTCGAACTATGGTTAACCTCCCATTAGATATGAACCAGACCATATATCCAAAGTTAAATATCTCATTAGTAATTATGTGTCGTCTCACAAGTTATCTGAGTCATACGCATCATTTGTATCTCAATTATCCTCAATTTCTATTCCCAATAATATACAGGAAGCTTTAGCAGATCCTAGATTGACCGAAGCGATGGCTGAGGAGATGGCAACTTTAGAAGAAAAAAAACACTTAGGATCTTTGATCTGCTGTCGCACACGGGTCAAATACAATTGATAAAATGTAAATAGAGATAATAACTCGAATTGTTTCGCAAGGACTTCTGATATAATAATAATAACTGAATTGAAAATTGAAATTAAAAAGGGGTTTTTTAAATTTTTGATTTAACAGATGAGCAAAATGATTAATCCACTTATTCGAGTTTTATACCTATCACAGATTCAACCAATGAGTTTAATTTCTAATTTGTGATTCTATTCTTATTTGACTATAGCATTGATCAAACAAGCGTAATCAATCTTATGTGAATTTGGTTTCTTTGATTGGATTAAGCTTCACAATCATCAAAACATTACAATTAACGATCAAGCCTCGCAAAATTATAATTCAATTAAATTAGAAACCACAACCAAATTCTATCAAATAAATTTAACCAATCCTATTGAAATTCAATTTAAGCAATAAAAATATCAATATAGTCAAATAAACAAGAATAGAATCATGAATATAAATTGACAGTGTATTCTGAATCTCAAGGTGTTGATGAAACTTTGAACTCGTGGATTAACCTTATAAAATTAGTCTTCCATGAAATTAAAATAAGACTATTTATTTCTTGTAGCAATTTGAATCCTAATTTTTCTGTCCTTAGAAAAGAAACAAAACTACTAATATATAGTACTTATTGTTGGACTTTAGGGTTTAAAAACAAGTGGCCTACTAATTAAACTTATTACAAAAATCCAGATTATACAATTTGAAATTTTGGCCCAGTAAAGTTTAGAATTGGTATTTCCTTCCAACACAAAAGTTGTAGCTCAGATGTTTATCTTTCCAACACCTATTTATATGTGCCAATCCGATATCCAAAGCTCAAGTTATGACCTACAGAGCGAGAAAGAGTCAAAATATAAAAAATAAAATTAATATACAAATAATAAAATTATAATTCAAATTCAACCCAAAGTTTAGAAACAAGCTAAAAATATTAATCTAAGCTATAAAGAGCTTTCAAAATACCAAACTAAAAAGCTAAAAACATGTGCCCAAATGCTATGGTCAATCTTGTGACATTACCTAAATGGAAGAAAACTGTCGGGTGCAAATGGGTTGATACAATTAAACACAATGTTGATGGAACTATTGAGAGGTATAATACACGACTAGTGGATAAATGTTACACTCAATCTTATGGTGTAGATTATCAAGAGACATTTGCGTTGGTACCAGGCTCAACACTGTGTGAATACTTTTGCCACTAGCAGCAAACCAAGATTGGGCTTTTCTACAATTTGATGTGAAAAATGCTTTCCTACTTGGAGAAATTTTAGAAGAGATTTATATGGACTTACCACCAGGTATAATTGATTCACATGAGATAAAGGTTTGCAAGTTAAGAAAGGCTCTATTTGGATTAAAACAATCACCAAGAGCATAGTTTCATAGGTTCACTAAGTTTATGAGGGTTTTTGGCTATAATGGAAGTAACTCTGATCACACCTTATTTTTGAAGAAAGGAAAAGGTAAAATTACAGCCTTGATTATATACGTAGATGATAGGATTGTTACAGGAAATGACCAAGATGATATTTCTAGGTTGCAAATTGCTTCTGAAATTGAGATGAAGCAACTTGGAAACCTCAAATATTTCTTGGGTATTGAAGTGGCTAGATCAAAACATGGTATTTTTCTATGCCAAAGAAAGTATACTCTTGATTTACTATTTGAAACTGGATTGTTGGGTGTAAACTTATTGATACTCCAATTGAACAAAGTCATACGTTATTTGAGTGCCAAAATTCAGTCATCGTAGATAAAGGAAAATACCAGAGGTTGGTGGCAAAACTAATTTACTCGTCTCATACATGGTCGTATATTACATATGCAGTAAATGTCGTTAGTCAATTTATGCATGATCCACGAGAAGCTCATATGAATGTTGTTGAAAGGATTTTGAGATATTTTAAGTCCATCCCTGGAAAAGGAATTTTATTCACAAATCATGGAAACTTGAAGGTAGAAGGGTATACCAACGCTGATTGGGCAAGGTTAAAAAAAAAAAAAGGTCTCCCTCTGGTTACTTCACATTCGTAGGGAGAATCTTGTAACTTGGAGGAGTAAAAAACAACCGGTAGTAGCAAGGTCTAGTGCTGAAGCAGAGTTTAGAGGCATGGCACTGAGAGTTTGTGAACTTTTATGGATATGGAATGTTCTATCAAATTTGGGTTTTGAACCAATGGAGACTATGACTTTGTATTGTGATAATACATCAACAATTGCAATTGCTCACAATCCTGTACAAAATGATATAACAAAACATGTAGAAATTGTTAGATGTTTCATCAAAGAGAAACTTGAAGCTGAAATAATTTTGTTTCCCTTTGTAAGATCTGAATTACAATTAGCTGATGTTCTCACTAAAGGAGTGGCAAGTAGGATGTTTAATGAATCTTTATTCAAGTTGGGAATATATGATATCCATGCACCAACTTGAGCAGGGGTGTTATGATATTGTGTGAGCTGTAAATTTATTTGTACAGCTGTGTAATTAATCTGTGCAGCTGTCATTCTCTTAATAGAAGAAGAATTATAGAGACTATTTTGTATATACAGGGTCATGCTCAATGAGTAATATATCAGAATTATTACTTTGAAACTTTTATACAAAGCTCATTCATCACAAATGTCGAATACTAACTACAAGCAATAATTAGTATCACACAACTAAAACTAACAACCACTCTTAATATCATTTCTAGGATTGGTTTAACCCAATCTCACAACGAGTTACACCAAAAATGATGAAAATAAACAAATCCCAGTCACTAAATAAATTTATAGAATGCAAAATACACTATCTCAATAAACTAACTTGTGAATAGGTCAAAGTTTTGCATTAAAACCAAACAGAGATTTTGGACCAAATTCCAATCCCCAAAATTTCAATAGCAATCATGGGTGGATTAAAACAACATTCTAGGATCAATTTTCGGAAGAGCTAATGCAATGTGTACTTTCTTTATCAGGTTCTTCGTTTTTTTCTAAATTTTCTCCATCACTTTCATAATCAGTAAGAGTTTAATAAACTATTACTACATAAAATAATATAATCTAATCTTTTTGTTAAAAGGAAGTTATTTTAAATATTTTTAAAATAAAACTCAATTAAAGATAAATAATAAGAATAGTTAAAGTGAACAAGTTTAAATTGCTAAGTAAGAAACAACAATTATTAGAAAATTACTAAAGAAAGCAACGAACACTTGCTCACATAGAAAAATAATTTTATTTTTTAAATTTATTTTTATTAAGTATAAATAAAACTTCTTCATCTCCCCTCATCATCTTCCATCTAAAAAAAATAAAAAATTCAATCAACCAATCTTGTTGAACAACATTCTTTTTAAATAATTAACATCTTCATCGACAAAATTTTAAAATTATTACATTAAAAACAAAAAATTCAAAAGATTAGAGTTTCAACTTTTTCGCCCCACTCAGTGATACCTTAACCATTGGAGATTTTCAAATAGTAAAATGAAATGGAAGTAAAATTGTGGATGGTACAACCACCTTACCATATTAAACCATTTTGTGTAACTAATTAATTGTCAACCATTTTGTCTCACAGAACCACAACTTAACAGTTAAAAACACGTCACGCTAATAAATATCTTTAAGACATTTTCAAAAAAAAAATTTATTTTTAAAATTAAATAAACAATTTTGAATAGCAAATTTATATATTTAAAAGTTTAACTATAATATTGTTGTGAAAAACGGAGATCAACGAGTAATTAAAACCAAGATCGTTATTTGTTTTTCCAGAAAAACGTAGAATGATTGAAGTAGAAAACGAAGATTGATCAACTCAGTCTCAAGAATGTTCTTCGTTTTTGAAAGAAACGAAGATTGATTTGTTTTAAGCAGAATTTCAATCTTGTAAAGCTAAGATGAACACACACACTTGTTAACCCAGTTCAGATATTAACTCCTACGTCTGGAGGACAGGATACGACTTGGAAAATCAATATAATGAGATGAAGATGATTTCAATAGTTATGCTCTTATGCTACCAGTTTTTCTGCCCTTTTTAAAGCTGCAACTCTGCATTCTAATTATTGTTCCTTCCTTACTTCCCAGCCTTGCCTTGGTTTATATACAGTTTGTTTACAACTTTGAAGTAACAAACTAACTAACTAAAGTAGTTACAAGTAGATACACCTATCTAACTAACTGCCCAAAATAGTTTGGCTTCTTAATTGAGTACCTCTTTTAACAATTCTCCACCTTGGTACCAAATGAGAAGCTTCAACTTGTGATTATTCAAATCAGATCCTCTTGGTCCTTGATCTCAGTTTCTGGACTTGATTTTCAGCATATTCAAACAGTGTTTGAATTTGCTAAGTGTGACAGTTTTTGTAAACATGTCTGCAGGATTGTCACTTGTGTGCACCTTTGCCACATGTATCTCACCCTTTTCAATGACATCTCTTATAAAGTGAAGTCTGATGTCTATATGCTTGGTTCTTTCATGATACATTTGATTTTTACTCAACTGTATGGCACTTTGGCTATCACAATTTATGCAAACAGAATCTTGTTTAACTCCAAGTTCTGTTATCAATCCTTTTAGCCAAATTCCTTCTTTCATTGCTTCAGCAAGAGCAGCATATTCTACTTATGTTGTTGATAATGCCACTATGTGTTGAATATTAACTTTGCAAATGATTGTGTTGTTAAACACTGTGAACACATATCCTGTAAGAGATCTTCTTCTATCGAAATCTCCTGCAAAATCAGAGTCTACAAATCCTTGGATTGGTTTTGATGGTTCTGAACTTTTGCTGTATTCCAAACACATGCTTTGAGTACCCTTTAGGTACCTTAGAATCCACTTGACAATTTTCCAATAAATCTGCTTGTGACATTTACGGCATGAGTAATGTATGGCTTTGAGCAGACCATAACATACATGATACTCCCTATAGCACTTGCATATGGTATATTCTTCATGTCTTCTGCTTCCAGGTTTGTGTTTGGTGACATGGCTGAAGAGAGCTTGAAATGTGTTGCTAGGGTAGAGCTCAGTGCCTTTGATTCACACATAATGAATTTATTTAGAACCTTTTCAATGTAGCTCTCTTGGAAAATTATCAATTTTCCTTGCTTTCTGATTCTGATAATTTCCATTCCTAAGATCCTCTTGGCTGGCCCCAAGTCCTTCATCTCGAATTCTTTCTTCAGCTATCCCTTCAATTTTTTTTTTATTTCTTTCATACTTTTAGATGCTATTAGCATGTCATCCACATATAATAGCAAGTTAATATATGTGGCTGGTGATACTTGTTTGTAATAAACACAACTATGAAAATTACTTCTAGCATAACTTTGACTAAGCATGATTGAATCAAACCTCAAGTACCATTTCCTTGGTGATTGATTTTTCCCATAGAGTGATCTCTTTAGAAAGCAGACTCAATCCTCTTTTCCTTGAGAACTAAAGCCATCTGGTTGTTGCATTAAGATTGTTTCATTCAAATCATCATGGAGAAATGTTGTTTTGACATCCATTTGCTCCAATTCCATGTCAAAGTGTGCTACATGGCAAGTGAATCCCTTTGCTACTAGCCTTGCTTTGAATATGGGTGGTTCAACTCATGGAATTCCCTCCTTCCTCTTGAAGATCCACTTGTTGCCTATAATTTTGGAGTTGGTTGGCTTGGGTATTAGTTCCCAAGTATTTTTCTTTTCCAATGATTTCAGTTCCTCATTCATAGCTAAAATCCATTTTTTTTTTGTCTTGAGACTTGACAACTTCATTGTAGTTCATAGGATCTTCTTATATAATTTCCTCAGTCGCATGTAATGCATAGCTAATCATGTCTACATACCCATATCTTTGAGTGGGTTTTGATGTTCTTCTCATTCTATCCCTGATGAGGTTATAATAATTTAATTCCTGCTCTAAAAGCATAACATGTTTTGTTTGGTTTGGATCAATCTTGTCCGACTGAGCATGTTGTTGTTCTGAAGTCAAGAACGTTCTTGACTTCTATTGATCGTTCTCCTTTTTTGTGGCTGAAGTCAGGAACATTCTTCGTTTGTCTACCACTTTCTCCACCTCAAGATCAAACCTATCAGTTCTTTCTTGTTAAGTCTGATGTTGCTCCAAGAATGTTCTCTATTTTTCCCCCATCTTTCTCCACCTCAAGATCAATCCTCTGATCTTCAATTTGATATGAACCCTTTTTCGCAACATTGTTTACAGACTTGTATAGCTCAACCTCATGAAACATAATATCCCTTCAATTTCCTATTTTCATGACACCATATCCTATAACCTTTTACACCACTCGAATATCCAACAAAATGCCCTTTCTTGGCTCGAGGGGATAGTTTCCCTTCATTTACAAGGTAGTATGCAACACATCCAAATACTTTTAGATTATTGTAGTTTTCAGTATTCCCTGTTCACATTTCTTGAGGGGTTTTGAGTTCAATTGCAGTAGAAGGACTCAAATTTATCAAATAACAAGTTGTCTGGACAACTTCTCCCCAAAATTGTGCAGGCATTCCTGCACTCAGCAGAATGCATCTCATTCTTTCAAGCAAGGTTCTATTCATCCATTCTGCTAGTCCATTTTTTTGAGGTGTTCTCCTCACAGTCCTATGTCTATTCACACCATGAGCATTGCAAAAGCTAGTGAATTCCTCACTACAAAATTCAAGATCATTATATGTCCTTAGAGTTTTAATCCTTTTGTCAGTCCTATTTTCAACCATAGACTTCCAATCTTTAAAGGTTTTAAATGCCTCATCCTTACTTTTCAACTAGTAAATCCAAACTTTTCAACTATAATCATCAAGAAATGTAATGAAATACTAGTTACCACCATGTGAAGCAATCCATGCAGGGCCCCATAGATCACTGTGAACATATTCCAAAATTCCTTTTGAGCAATGTTTCCCTATAAAGAACTTGACCTTATGCATCTTTCCATACACACAATGCTCACAAAATTCAAGATCACTAATCTTGTCCCCTCCTAGCATGCCTTGCTGATGACTCTTCATCATATGCATATTTTTCATTGATTTTAGTCTTATTTATCTTTAATCATTAGTTAATTTATGGAGTTATTTGATATATTTAGTTTATTTTAGTTCTTTGAATTAATGAAATATTTATGTTATTATTTCATTGATTAAGTAGAGATTTTTCGGGATTTTGCGTTGTTACTTTGTTATAGTGCAATGCTGAATTTTGGGGAGAAATCAACATGACCTATATGGAGTATTTCAGCCATATCTGGAGTTGTCGATGTCCAATTGGAGTCAAAATCCTGCTACCTATATGTAATTTTTCACAGTTTAGGGATCCTTTTTACTATTGGGAAATGGGGAGACTTGAGCCTTAGCATAGAAACTCAAAGACAACCGTTTTATACATCATTGAAGTAGTTTTAACAAGAATCATTCTTGTAATTCTTCTTTAATCCCTAGCTTTTGTATCTCTGTCATGAGTAACTAAACCCTATTTGTTAGGGACAACGAGGAGTGGCAAGGTAAGTGAACAAGTGGACAACGAGGAGTGGCAAGGTAAGTGAACTAAACCCTATTTCTTGAAATTTGCCTAGTGACACAGTTCCAAATCTGCGAAATAATGTCAATGTCGTGACAACGGGGAGTGGCAAGGTAAGTGAACAAGTACCACTTAAAGCCAAACAAAGTAAGTACTCTAACTTCAACCCACCTGAAGGAAATGGTCACACCGACATCCGTTGTGGAGCACATCGTTCTTGAAAAGGAGGAAGAACCTATGGTACAAAAAAGAGAATCACTGCCAAAACCAGAAATTCGACTTCCATTTCCTCAAAGAATAATAACAGGAAGAAACAAAAAAACAATTCGGTAAGTTACTTGATGTTTTAAAAAAATTACAGATTAACATTTCTTTTGCAGAAGCACTAGAGCAAATGCCGACATACGCCAAGTTCATGAAGGAGATTATGTCGAAGAAAAGAAAAATTGTCAGTGAAACAGTGATGCTTATCAAAGGGTGTAGTGCTACACTACTGAGGAAGTTGCCACCTAAGCTCAAGGATCCTGGAAGCTTCTCAATCCCGTGCGCTATTGGAAATACAACTTTTGGGAAGGCTTTGTGTGATCTTGGGGCTAGTGTAAGTCTTATGCCCCTTTCAATATACAAAAAACTGGGCATTGGAAAAGTCAAAGACACGCAACTGATGTTATAGTTTGCGGAACGCTAAATGAAACCACCCTATGGAATAGTGGAAGATGTGTTGGTTAAAATGGACAAGTTCATTTTTCCAGTGGATTTCGTGGTACTAGACATGGATGAGGACAATGACATTCCTTTAATTTTGGTAAGACCGTTGTAAGACCCATAATTTTTAAGTGTACTTTATGTATTTTGGTGTAATTTTGGTATTGAACTCAGAGGCTTTTTAGCCAAAGTTATTAATATTTTGGAGTTTATATGACCAAGAAGATATTTGATGCCGATTAGAATTACTCGTCGATAAATAAATTAAATTAATTGCGGTGAATCTTTTGCGAAAAGTTTAATGCGTTACGGGTGAAAGGGTAATTTAATAAATATCTAAAGTTTTGGAGATATTTGTTAACTATTATTATTAATATATATATATATATATATATATATGTTTATATATAAAGAAATGGGAAGGAAAGAAAAAGGAAGAAAAGAAAAACAAAGGAAAGAAAGAGAAAGGAGAGAAAGCAAAAAAAATTTCCCTTCTTCTTCCTCTGCGCAAGAACACCCATTCTTCTCCCTTCCTCAATTGTTGCTCGTTTTTTATTTCTTTTCTTTCCCTTGAGTTCGCAACTGATAGTGGGTGATGGGACAAGGATTTCTCAACTTCACTCTTCCTCTTTGATTCGAAAACGGAGAAAAACGGTATTAGGGATTCAAACTCAAATCTCCCCGTTTCATCTAGATCTAAGCGTCGTTTCAAGAAGTGATAGAAGGGAAAGTTGCTCACAACTACACTACGGTGCTAGTGAGCTATCTTTGGAAGCGGTGTTGCGAGCAGAGATTTTTACCGGATTTGCTCACGGTATCGAAATCAAACGAAAAAGCTAAAGTGAAGGTAAGGGCTCCTTCCAAACTTTTAGTTTGCATTTAGGGCCTTATCTGTAGCTGTGTGGAAAAGATTTTGTTATGATTAAAGTGTTGCTTTGGTGAAAAATGAATCTAAGGCTTTATGGGTAAAATCTTAGAGCTAGGTTTTGGATATAATGATGAATGCTTCGTGGAAAATGAATTTAAACTCATTTATGAATGATTTTGAACGAATGAAACTTGTGTGTTTGAGTGGTGGATTGTGTTGATGTGTGTTCGTTGTTTTGACGTGTTCTAAATTGATAACTGATGAAACTTGAGATGTGTTTGTGTGGTTTGTTTGGAAAATGATTTGGTGCGAATTATGGATTGAATGTGAAAGTATGTTTGAGTTTGTTTTGTGTGGTCTGTGTGGAAAATGATTTGGTGCGAATTATGGATTGAATGTGAAAGTTGGTTTTGTGTGGAACTTGAAAACCGTTAAGTTAAATGAGTATTAAGAATGGGGAATCTCTTAATATCTTGTTTACTTAATGTGAGTTTGTGAAAATCGTTTAAGTTAACTAGGCGTTAAGAATGGGGAATCTCTTAATGTCTTAGTTACTTAATGTTGTTTGAAAATCGTTTAAGTCAACTGAGCGTTAAGAATGGGGAATCTCTTAATGTCTTGGTTACTTAATGTTTGTTTTTGAAAATGGTTTCAGTGAAATGAGTATTAAGAATGGAGAATCTCTTAATGACTTGTTTACTGAATGTTTTGTTGTGGAAATCGTTTAAGTCAAAAGTATATTAAGAATGGGGAATCTCTTAATATGTCTGTTTGCTTAATGTTTTGGTGTGAAAATCGGTTAAGTAAATGAGTATTAAAAATGGGGAATCTTTTAATATCTGCATTTACTTTACGCTTGTTGTGAATGGAGTTAGTGTATGCTCATGCATTTCATTTGGTAAATTGTGCTGATCCGTGATAGGTGGCACCTCGGTAAAATGTACTGACCCGTGATAGGTGGTACGTTTACGATTTACTTTTTGGTAAGTTGTGCTGACCCGTGATAGGTGGCACCTCGGTAAGTAGTACTTTGGCCTGTGATAGGCGGTACCCTTACGACTTACGCTTTTTCTTTTGGTAAATCGTGCTGACCCGTGATAGGTGGCACCTCGGTAAACAGTACTGATGACCCGTGATAGGTGGTACGTTTACGATTTACGCTTTTTAGTAAATCATGCTGACCCGTGATAGGTGGCACCTCGATAATTGGTACTTTGGCCCGCGATAGGGGGTACATTTATGATTTACGGCCCTTCGAGGAGGGTTTTGGTTTGGAATTCCGAGTCCATGCATTTTGGCATATACGCATTGCATTAGGGTGCTTGGCACACCAGTCGTGGTTAATTCAAATTATGATTGTGTTGATTTTGCTAAGTGTTATGTTTTGAAACTACGTGTAAGTGTGTTTGATTCAAATTGTGATTGTGTTGATTGTACCAAGAGTTATGTTTTGGAATTGTGTGATAGTATGTTAGATTGTAAAACGATTTCGAAACTCATAATGTCGTGGTGATTGTATGGATATTACTAAGTGTTAAGGTTTGGAGTGGTGTTTGAATGTGATTGAGTTAGTTTATGTATTTTTGAAAGAATATACAGGGAAATCGATTTACCCAATCAATTTGATGAGTTACAGGGGCCTTGTTTTGCACGAAATCGATTTATCCAACCGATTTTGTAAGTTGTCTTTCAAAATCATTTAAGAAATCGATTTGGTAAATCGATTGGATTCAATTGGATTCAAGTCAGGGGCTTTGTCTTCCAAAAATTGATTTGCTCAATCGATTGAATTCAATACAGGGGCTCTGTCTGTCAGGAAATCGATTTACCCAATCGATTGAGTCAATCGATTTACCCAATCGATTGATTTAAGCCCAGAGTTCAGTTTTCACTAAAAACTTTCAGGAAATTGATTTACCCGATCGATTTGCTCAGGGGAAAATCTTATTGAGTTTGATGATTGATTGCTCAATTGATTTATCAATGCTTTGTTCAATTATGTATTACTTGATGGATTGAGAACTTTATTTTGATTTCAATTTTAATTTGGCAAGCATTAAATGAACTTTTATCATGTGGAAAACCCTTCTAAGATGTATGATAAATTGAAAAGGTAATTGTGCATTGAAAAGCTTAAATGTTATGTGTTAACTGTTAATTTCGGTTGGTGACCCTTTACAACTATTGTGGAAATTTGGGCTTTTGCCCTCAGATGAGAGTCAGGATGACCCCACCGGTTCGTACCCTACGGATGGGAATGTGGATGGGAATGCTTGATTTGGAGCTACGTTAGGAGGATCTCACGGGGCGCGTGGAGATTACTCGAGGCGTATAGTTTTTGTTATGTATAGAATTATCAGACTAGGTTGTCACTCAGGACACATATGTCTTTCTTTTGGGCTACCTTCATGTTAAGTTGTAAGGATGTACATGTTCTAATGTTGACATCATGACATGCTTTGGAGTCATATTTTGGAAAACCTTTCCGCTGTTTGTAAATTATAATGACTAAATTGTTTATCCAAAGGTTTTACCTTATTTATTTCTCTGTTGTATTTTAATTTCTTTTGGAAAAAAAAATACACCCTCGCTTTGAAAAACGGGGTGTTACAATCGTTCTTAGCAACAGGGCGAGCTATGATTAATGTCGCAGATGGCACCTTAACCTTAAAAGTAAATGAAGAAAGTGTCACTTTTAACATTTTAAAAGCCATGGAACATTCAAAAGAAAGAGAATGGTGCAATCGAATCGAGATCTTAGATGCGATAGTCAACAAAGAAATGAAGCATCAAGCAATTAGTTGGCCATTAGAAAGAGTGTTATACCTACCCCAAGACGTTGTTAAAGAAAGTGAAAATCCAAAGGTGGAAAAGGTCTTGGCCATGTTAGAAGCATCACCATCCTACTCCCCCCGTTTTCCTACCTGATGGGAGGAGCTGAAAGGGAATAAAGACAAGCCCTTGGAGATAAAGACACCACTAATTGAACTCAAGCAGATGCCTCCTCACTTGAAATATGTATCGCTTGGTGAGAAGGATGATTTGTTCTTTATGTCATACATGCCACCTTGACAATAGTTGAGACGTCAACCTAATGACTTTAAAGAAGCGCTTCGTGGGTCATAACCCACAGGTAGAGGTAACTTTTATTTTTTGCAATCTTATTTTTGTTATGTGAATTTGTTTCTTTCTAATTATGTGTAAACGTGCACTATGATGAATAATTATTACCAACTTGCATTTGGTCGTAAGTTTTTTGTTTGGGATTTTGAAATTTAAACTATATTTCTTGGCTCATATCATTGCTCAATTCAATAAGTTTAACTAATGTATGCATTGTTGATTACTCTTTGGTTGTCGAAGTCTCACTCGCATTTTTTTAAAATATAAAAGAAACTAAATAAATTTTGTAGTGGCATGTTTGACATCATTTTGATAGTTCATAATCTTTCTTATTATCCTAGATGTGAGCTTTTGAGCCTAAACACTTTAATTCTTTGTTGTGTGATTATCCATGTAATTTTGTTGTGTGATTATCCTGATTATCCCTTTAGAACTTGCCCTAATTCTGACTTGCATCACTTGTAATCATTTTGTATACTTTGATAAATAATATCTTCTTGGTTCTTTTGTCGATATTTGAAAATCTACACAATGAAAAAGTTGAAGAAATATAAAAAATTGTAGAATATTAGAAAATATATGCCAAACTCCAAGTAGTAAAGCCAACTATCCAAAAATGTCAAACCGTTACCTAAGCCCCATTACAATCCGAAAGTCCTCCAAAAGTGTATGTGTTTGTTGCATTGTGATTGATAACTAAATTTTTTTTAAGCCTATGCTAGCGTGATGCATGTTCTAGTATTTGAGTGATAAATTCATAACCCTTTCTAAACACTTGAGAAAAATTTTGGTGAGATTGTGTGAAGAGATAGTTGAATTTGATAAATGAATGCTAAAGTGTACAAATTTTGTTGTTTTTTTTGTAAGCAACCATAGAGCATCATGAATGTTTTTGTAGTAGCTGGAACATTGAGAATTGAGTTTGATTTGATTTGAGATATTGAGTTTAAGTTTGCTTTTAACAGTACCAAATCTAAAATTAATTGTTGCTTGGGGACAAGCAATAGATTAAGTTCGGGGTTGTGATGATTCTTCATCATACGCATATTTTTCATTGATTTTAGTCTTATTTATCTTTAACCATTAGTTAATTTAAGGAGTTTTTTGATATATTTTGTTGATTTTAGTTCTTTGATTTAATGAAATATTTATGTTATTATTTCCTTGATTAAGTAGAGATTTTTTGGAGTTTTGAGTTGTTACTTTGTTTTAGTGCAGTGCTGAATTATGTTGAGAAATTAACATGACCTACGTGGAGTATTTCAACCATATCTAGAGTTGTAGATGTCTAATTGGAGACACCGGAACCAAAGTCAGACTTGAAAGAGGATTAAAATGTAGTATACGTCAGACAATAGATGTTTGCGCCTAAAGCGCACCAACTGCGCTTGAGGTGCATTTCCAGCTTTTCAGCATTGTCTAGGCGTACCCCAAGCGCAAATATTGCACCTGAGACGCGCAATGCGCGTCATCATTCATAAAAACGCAATTTTTCACTATTTAGGGATCTTTTTGACTATTGGGAATTGGGGAGACTTGTGTCCTAGCATAGAAACTCAAAGACGACCGTTTTTAACATCATTGGAGCAGTTTTATCAAGAATCAATCATGAATTATTCTTGTAATTCTTCTTTAATCCCTATCTTTTCTATCTCTATCATGAGTAACTAAACCCTATTTGTTAGGGATGAGTGTAATCAAATGAAACCCTTATTTTTCTGATTTGATTTCTAGTTATACGAATGAGTTTATTGAATTATTTTTCTCATCTATGTGCTTAATGCTTTTTATTGCTTGATCAACATTAAAATGTTCTACGATTTGTATTTTGAAACGGAAGTGGACTTTACGAATGCTTGAGATGAGAAATTCATGAATTGGTAGTCTAGAGATAGATGTAGGTCATGAAACCAATTAAATTAGTTGCAAAGCAATAGTTTACAAGAGAATTTCTATACAGTAATGCTTAATTCTAATCTTAACTCTACTAAGGAATTAGGGGTTACTTTGGAATTAAAGGTTCTGTCACTAAGCCATTAGGGCAAGAATAGTAAAGACAATTCCATAGTAATTCAACATAGGAATTCAGTAACTAAGATCAAATTAGGCACCAATGTTGGATTCAAAGTGAAACTCATCCCTGATATTTTTCTCATTATAAAGGATCAAATTTATTACCATTGTTAATTTCAAATATTATTTCAAAAAAATTGGGAACTTTTTGTTCAATTATAGTAATTAAATATAATTCAATAGTAAAATGCAATCCTTGAGTTCGACACTCGGTACTACCGTTTTATTGTTACTTGCAACGATTCAGTACACTTGTTGAAAAGCTATCACTTGTCTGTCCAGAACTTGCTTTCCCTTTAGACTTACATGTCCCAGCCTTTGATGCCACAAGTTGGCCATGCTTGATGCTTGTACTGCCATTACTACCATTACAGTCACTGCTTGACCGTTTAGAAGGTAGATTCCATGATCCCTTGTTCCCTTCATGATTACCAATGATCCTTTTATAACTTTTAGAAGGCCTTTCTTTGCTTTGTATTAACAACCAGCTTCTTCCAACATTCCTAGAGAAATTAAATTCCTCTTCAGTTCTGGAACATGCCTAACCTTTGATAAAATATTCATGGTTCCATCTTCCAGCTTCAGCTTGATTAAACTAATTCCAACTACCTTACATGCTAATTTGTTCACCATAATCACTTTGCCTCCATCAGTTTCTTTGTAGTCAAGAAACCAATCTCTACTTGAGGTCATATGAAATGAACACCCTGAGTCAAGCACCTAGTCATCATCCATGATTTCAATTGAATTTGCCATTAGAACTTTAGTGCTTTCATATCCTTCAAAAGCTATAGCTGCATTTCCATAATCATCATCACTATTTGATTATTTCGTACTTTTCCAATCTGGGCAATCTTTCTTAAAATGTCCCTCTTTCTTGCATATGAAACATCTCATTTTTGACTTGCCCTTTTCTTTATTCTTGAACTTATTCTTTTTTTTTTGATTCTTTTTCCCTGCCTTAACCTTGACAAACAATCCCTCACCACTGCTTTCTTCTTTCCCATATGACTTCCTCTTCAATTCTTTGGAGATTAATGCAGGTTGTACTTCTTCTAATGACAAAGAATCTCTACCATACAGAAGTGCATCACACAAATTTTCAAAAGAGCTTGGTAATGAACTTATCAACAACATGGCATGATCCTCATCATCCAATTTTACATCAATATTTTTAAGATCTAACACAATCTTATTAAACTCATCCATATGATTTTCAATTGTCCTCCCAAGTTGCATCTTGAAAGTATATAATTTTTGCTTTAAGTACAAACGATTCGCAAATGATTTTGTCATGTATAAAGATACTAATTTGAGCCAAATACCTATTGTAGAGGTCTCCTTTGACACTTCCCTAAGAACCTTGTCTCCAAGACTCAAGATTAAAGCATTATGAGCCTTTTCCATGATATCCTTCTTCTCCTTTTCTGGTATTGTGGATGCTATGTCTTTCTCTCCTCCCAATGCTCTTGCCAAACCTTGACGAACCAGCAGCGCTCTCATCTTGATTTTTCAATTGCATACATTGTTGATGCCATCGTTCCTTTGAATTGAATGCTCTCGTGCTCTAGATACCAATTGTTGTGAAAAACGGAGATCAACGAGTAATTAAAACCAAGATCGATCTTTGTTTTTCCAGGAAAATGTAGAATGATTGAAACAGAAAACGAAGATTGATCAACTTAGTCTCAAGAACGTTCTTCGTTTTTGACAAAAAAGAAGATTGATCTTTTAAGCAGAATTTCAATATTGTAAAGCTAAGATGAACACATACACATGTTAACTTAGTTCATAGATTAACTCCTACATCTGGGAGACATAATTCTACTTGAAAAATCACTATAATGAGATGAAGATGATTACGATAGTTATGCTCTTATGCTGCCAGTTTTTCTGCACTTTGTTAAAACTGCAACTTTGCATCCTAATTATTGTTCCTTCCTTACTTCCCAGCCTTGCCTTGGTTTATATACAGTTTGTTTACAACTTTGAAGTAACAAACTAACTAACTAAAGTAGTTACAAGTAGTTACACCTAACTAATTAACTGCACATTGACTTCTTAATTGAGTATCACTTTTAACAAATATTGTGGCAGAAGCATTCTTTTCCAGAAGAAAAAAAAATGGAAACTAAATGAAGCTTCTAAAGATGAACACAACAACGATTCTTCGTTCTCATAACCATTGTTTTAAGATTCTATTTGTTGTTGTGCTTTTTATTTTGCAGATATTATCTCAAATCGAAGCTTCTCGATCAAAGGTTGACATGCTTCCTGGTTTTGAAGGTCCTCTTCCTTTTGAACTCGAAACACTTTTAATTTCAATTTCAAATTCACTTTTTCTGTTTTTAGGATATGAAATGAAATTAATTGAGTCTTGGTAAAATTAATTGCGTTTGAAGTAAATTGTTTATGTTTTGATGAATTTTACAAATGTATAGTGTAAGATTAATTGCGCTTCTTTATTTGACCTTGTATGTGAAATAGGTAATTTTCAAATGATAATTAACTTCGTTTCTTCTTTCTAAATATTGTTCTTATGAGATACAAACACTAACACTGACATGTTCATACCAACAATATTTTAAAGATATAAAAGTGGTTAAATATAACCTTCAATGAAAATATAACGTGGACAACACATGTAGGACATGCACACTGACCTTTAATGCTATATCCTGATAAATAACCATATGCTGGAAAATCATTAATTGTGCCGAAAGACATAGCCCTCAAATTGAAACATTCTTTCTTATACCCATCATAAACTTCCACACCTGTCTTCCACATAATTTTTAAACTTTAATTAAAGGAGTCAAGTATACGTCGATATCATTCTCGGGTTGTTTGGGTCCAGAAATTAACAGAGACAACATCATAAACGTATGCTTCATACATAACCATGGAGGTAGGTTATAAATCAACAAAATCACAGGCCACGTGCTGTGTGAGATGCTTTGAAGACCATGTGGATTCATTCCATCAGTAGAAAGTGCAAGTCTTATATTTCTTGACTCTATCATAAATTTAGGATACCCGTGATCAATTTTTGCCCATTGTGGAGAATCTGCAGGGTGTCGAAACATTCATCTGCATGCCATGTCAAGTGTTTTGAATCTTCTTCACTACGATACATGCGCCTAAATCATGGTATTTTAGGAAAATACCACACGACTTTTGCTGGAGCAGATTCTTTCTTCTTATATCGAGAGACATTGCATTTCGGACACGCCTTAAGTAATTCATATTCGTTTCAAAATAAAATGCAATGCTTAGGACACGCATGAATCCTTTCGTAACTCATGCCAATAGAGCACAAAATTCGTTTAGCCTCATAGGTTTGACTGGGAAGTTCGTTATCATCTGGCAACATATCTTTTATGAGTGTTAATAATTCCATGAAGCTTTTATCAGACCATCCATTACTCGCTTTTAAGTTGTACAACTTTAATATCACCGACATTCTTGTGAATTTAGTACAACCATTATATAATGGTTTCTCTGCATCAGTCAACAAACTTTCAAACAATTTAGGACAATCTCGAAGATCTACTTCAACTACTTTTGCAATCTCCTCAACTCGGTCTGGCTCATATGTATTTGTATCGAAGTCAGTTGAAGCATATATCGAACCATTCTCAAAATTAATGTTTCCTTTTTTTTTTTCTCGCCATGTCTTATCCAACATGTGTAGCTTTGATCAATTCCATTACATACTAAATGTCCTTCCAATTCATCTTCTCAACGCATTTTCCAAAACAACAATTTAAACAAGGATAAACGACTCTATTTGGATCTTATGCATTCTTCACTGTAAACTCAACAAACTCCTTCACTCAATTTTCATACTCTTTGGACAATCGATTGGAAGACATCCATTTCCAATCCATATTATACGACCTATATAAATGTAGTTACAAAAATAATAAGCTACAGAACAGATCAATAAATTTCAAAAAGAAACCAATATCAACATATCTAATATCAACATATCTAATAAAAATTTCAAAATAGAAAAGATTTCAAAACTGAACATATCAACATATTTCAAAAAAAAAAAGATTTAATATATAAAAATTTATTAGTTTTCAATTATTCAAAAACTGAAGATTTTTTGACAAAATTAAACAAATTAATAAATACTTGAGACAAAATAGATGGCCACACAGTACGTAAAGGATATAAGGGTTCCCAGGGTAGAGGTGATGAGGGTTCGTAAATTTGTTTTAAATTTGTTTTAATTTATTTAAAAGTAAATGATTTTTATTTAAAGTGAATGCTTTTACAGCGCTTGTGTAAAAGCGCTGTAATAGATAATTAAATTATTTGAAAGCGCATGTCTTTTACAACACTTGTGAAAAAAACGTTGTAATAGGTAATTTAATTATTTGAAAGCGTATGTCTTTTACAGCGCTTGAGAAAAAAGCGATGTATTAGGTAATTTAATTATTTGAAAGCGCATGTCTTTTGTAGCGCTTGTGAAAAAAGGGCTATAAAATAATACGTGAAGGCGCTTTAGTTTACAACGCTTTTGTACAAGTGCTGTAAAAGCCTTATAAATATTATGCACAAACGCTATATGACCCTACAACAATGCTTTTTTCACAGCACTTGTCAAAAAAGTGTTGTGATAGGTTCCGTTATTTTTAAAATATATTTACAACAGTGCTTGTATTTAGTAAGCGTTGTAAAAGGAGCGCTATTAAATGACATTTTTGGCGTAGTGAATTCAGTATATGAGATAAAATTATATTGAATAATTAGAGAATTGTTCAATTACATCAAAATGATACAACATTTATATAATAACTAGTTAACATTAACTAACTATATCAACTAACTAACTAACTATTGTTTAATATATCTAGTGATGCATCACAATTAAAAATAGATATTGAAGTCAATGTTAAATTACAAATATTTTTATATTTAAGTCCAATGCATCAAAATATCATGATCATATTAATGTACACATTGAACCCTACAGGGAACCATAGGCTAATGGGAACGTTGTTACATGACTGATTTTGAGCAAGATATCTAGGGTAGCTTCGAATTTCATGTAAACCTAAGCAAAAAAGGATACCGTTCTTTGATTTACAGGTGAAGATTTTCCCTTAATTTCTAATGTAGTGTTTATTTCTTTTAAAGGTAAAGTACTTATCATATATTTAGTTTTTTCTAATTTATTTAATTTTTCTAAAGTTTGCAATTTGTTTAAGAAAGTCAAGTGATCTTAAATCGCATAGAGTTGGAGTATCCAAGTTTGAACCTTGACTAGAATAATATTTGGCCAAACCTTAATTACTTCTTGATCAAATTTCATATGCCCAGAACACCTGTAGGAACTAAAGGATTAAAGACCTTAAATCAATTAATAAGAAAATAAATTCTTGATATAATAATGTATTCGTGATTTATCATACACAATCCAGTGATATCAACAATGATATTTTCATAATAATTGAAGTTACTTGTTTTATCCTTTAAAGCAATATTTTCTCTTGAAAGGAGTCAAAATTATATACTTTTTGTTGCCATTAAAACTAGCTAATTTTTTATGGAAATTGATGTTTTGTTGGCAATGGAGATCATGATCTAGTTGTTCCTTTCATTTTGACTCAAGCATGGATAAGGGCTCTAAACTACTCTATTGTGGATTGGAGAGCATTAAATTTATGTATGATCAATATTACTCATTGCATAATTAAATATAAGAAAATATAAAAATAAGAAGAAAAAATGGTCAAAATTTTCGATGACATACATCTAAGTTTTTAAGAACATTTTTTGTTTATATTTGAGTCTGGATAGAGTAACTTTTTATCCCTTGAAACCAAGTTGTTGAGATTTCTAATTTGATCTTAAAATGTATTTTATTCATTATCAATATTTTGTCGTTTATGTAGATACAGAAGGACTTACTCAAATCGAAAGACATTTGCAACTGTGAAAGTAAAAAATTACTAATTTAATCATAACTTCTTTGTTGTTCTTTTAAGAAAAGAAAAAAAATACCTAATTTGGTGAAATTTAACGTCTTTGATTGGATTTTGGAATTCATTATATCAATTTTTGTTTAATTAATTGCAGGGTTTAGGACATACAACTCTTGGGAACACTCATGAGCAATGTTTTCCCATGTTCCTTAGATGGGTATCTTATTTGCCTTTATAAATCAACAACTTAGATGACATAAATTTCACTATCAATAAGACGTTAATTTTTTAATAATTTTATTTTTATATTATGTATATTTGAACATTGTGTATTATGGGAGGACTGCAAACAATCATTTGTACTAAATGTTATGTATTTTAATCTGATATCCTTGGGTCTTCTTATAGGTAATCTATGTTGAAACAAAATACCAATTAAATGTTTTGATGAAAACAAACAAAAATTTAATTAAGAATGTTAATTATGATTCTAAAGGTTATGTTAATTTAACTTGTTCTTTTGAGTGAATTTAATCAAGCAAAGCAAAGAAAACAGCAACAAGAACACTAAGACTGAGAAAGAACACCAGCCTAAAAAAAGTTCATCACAACATGTTGTTCAAACTTTTTCTACATCTTTATCAAAGAATCTGCCCAGGAAATTTAGTCGTATCAAATCAGTACATGGCAAGGAACAAGTAGGATTCATCCAAGCTCAAAAAGGCTATTTGATCTCAAAATTAAAAGAACTCAAAGTTGGACAAAAGTCATGACAGCTTGAAGAACTCCAAAAATTCAAAAGTCAAGAAAGCTCAAACAATCTTGACATATGACAAGAAAATCACAATGGAAATCCAGGATGATCAAAATGGGAACTCCATAATGATTATTTAAGCTCAAGAACGTTCATTCTAAAAACCAAGAACGTTTATCGTTCTCCGTTTTCTGCACATCAACAGCAGTCTTGCATTCTCTTTGTTTCAGCCTGCAATTCTTCTCTAATCTTCTCTAGCTACACTCAAGACTCAAGATGGAAAATGTATCATCCAAGATAAATGAAGGAACATCAAGGACGCTGTCAGAAAAGTACAAGACTGCTTTAAATGCTAAATCCAAAAGTTAAAAAAGGCTATGTCATAGCATGATTAGTTTATTCAAAAGTACTGCCTTAAATCAGAAAAAAGCATGGCCTCTCCAACAGCTCTATCGTACTTATCCAATGCATCTTCAGCCTATAAATAGTTGGCCTTAATCAAGTATGACAGCAAGAAATTCAAGTGCTAAGAAATCCATAAATCAATCACATACACTTGAAATTCTGCAAAAACAGAGAATCATACATTCATATATTCATATATTAGATTGCGAAATCAGCACTAAATCATTTGTAAAGAATCACTTCTCAAACAAGAGTTGAGAAATCTTAGATTCTGTCAAAATAATCAAATTGTAAAAACTCAAACTATAAGAGTTTCTTTATAGTTTGTTTAAAGATTACATCCTATCAAGGTTAGATAGGTGCTTTATTGCTTTCTAGGTGGAAAGTAATTGAGGTTGAATTAGATCAAGGTAGATCTAGAATAGGTGTTGTAAGATCAAGAAGGTTACTTGCGTTTAAACACTTAGTGGAAAATCTCATAGTGTGAGGACTGGACGTAACCCACGTTGGGTGAACCAGGATAAATCTTTGTGTGGTACTCTCTTTCCTATCTCTCTCTTTATTATACTGATTTGATAAAGCTAAGTTAAAATATAAATTAATTTTCTGCTAATCCAGGAACGTTCTCTGTTTTATCACAAAAACCAAGAAAGTTCTCCGTTTTCTGTTTTCATAACCAAGATCATTCTTTAGTTATATTCTTAAGTTTTATCAAGAATTTTTAAAAGGCACATTTACAATTCAAACCCCCCTTTCTTGTAAATCAAAATTGTTACTTCAATTGGTATCAGAGCTCGATCTCTAGAAAGATTAAAAACACCTAACAAGTGTTAGAGAAAAAGATCTAGAAGAAAAATGTCAAGAAATATGTACATTGTTGAAGGAGTGTCATTATATAGACCACCTTACTTTAATGGCAAACACTACTATTTCTGGAAAAGCAAAATGTGGTTGTTCTTGAAATCTCAAGACATAGGAATGTGGCGCATCATTACAGATGGAAATTTCATACCAAGAGTCGACCAAAATGATTCAACCTCTATTGAAAAGAAAGAAGCAGATTGGACAACAGAAGAAAAATCTAACGTACTCCTAAACTCAAAAGCTCAATTATTCTTATCGTGTGCTTTGAGTAGGGAAGAAAGCAAAAGAGTTGATGAATGCCAAACTGCTAAAGAAGTATGGGATACATTACAAACTCATCATGAAGGAACAAACCATGTGAAAGAAACAAGGATTGATATAGGCATAAGAAAGTTTGAACTCTTTGAAATGAATGAAGGAGAAACCATTGATGAGATGTACTCAAGATTCACAACAATTGTAAATGAAATGCGCTCCTTAGGGAAAGCATACTCTGTACAAGATAGAGTCAGAAAGATCATGAGATGTCTTCCAAAAATATGGAGACCGATGGTGACAGCCATTAGCCAGGCCAAGAATCTTGATGTACTCGGACTGGAGGAATTGATTGGAACATTACGAGCACATGAAGTGTTGCTACAAGAAGACATACCAATCAGAAAGGGCAAAACAATAGCTTTGAAAACATCTCAAGAAAGTCCAGATGAGGACTCAGAAGAAATCGAACAAGAAGATGTTGATGAAGAAATAGTTCGTCTTACAAAAAAGATACAAAGAATGGTGAGAATAAGGGATCGTATCAAAAAGGGATTTTCAAATCAAAAAGAAAACTTCAAAATAGAGGTAGACAGAAGTCAAATCACATGCTTTGGATGCAATAAACAAGGACATTACCAAACTGAATGTCCCTTGAACAAAAGAGCACCAAAGAAGTTCCCTTTCAAGAAAAACTCCTTGATGGTGAACTGGGATGATTATGGTGAAACAGAAACAGAGGAACCTGAAGAAGCTAGCTTGTGTTTAATGGCAGATACTAAAGACAATGAGGTAATAAATTCTGAACCATGTCTTTTATGTGAACAAATTGAAAAAGATTTTGATAGCTTACTTAATGATTCAAATCTGCTTGTTCAAAAATGTAGCTCTTTAAATGATCAATTTTTAAAAGAAAAAAGGGAAAAAAAGAAAGCTCAGGTTATGATTGATGAACTAAAAAACATCATTCCGAACATGCAGGAATCTCATTTTAAGGAAACTAATGAATATGAAAATCAAGAACGTTTTGCAACGAAAACGGAGAATGTTATCCTTAAAAATGAAAATGAACTTCTCAAAATAGATATATTAAATTTCATTAAAGCCACTAAAACCTTTCATAATATCATGGGATCTCAAGTGGGAATATTTGATAAAGCGGGTCTTGGTTTTGATAAAACTCAAAAAACGAAAATATATGAAAACTTTTTTGTTCCAGAAAGAAAAGAGGATAAAAGCAAAACCGAATGTTCTTATTGCAAAAAACTTGGACATCTGGAATTTGCTTGCTATTTTAGAAAAAGAGATGAAAAGATTGAAAGCAAAAAGCTTTTTAAAAAAGGAAATCATGCTGTCAAAACAGTTTTAAAAAAACTGCAAAACGGAGAACAATCTCCAGGATAGTTCCAAAACGGAGAAAGTTCAAAAATGAAAGCTGAACCTTTTGCAGAAAGTCTTGGAAAAAGGGAACGATATGGAATATCAGCAAAATCAATTTCAAATCCGTGTAAAACTTAGATTTTGAAACCTTGTCGAAGATCAACAACAAAGTATTCCCATTATTCCAAAAATGATCACTTTGAATCAATTGCTATTTTAAAAAAGAGTTCAAGTTTTAAAAAATCTTCTAAAAGAAGATATACTAACCATCAAGGACCTAAACAAATATGGGTACCAAAATCATTACTAACGTGTGATGTAGGAAAACAATCCAACAATCAAGAAAAAACATTGATACATGAACAAGGTATGCTCAAAACACACAAATGGAAAAGTATGGTGCCTCCTCTCATTAGAAAAATTTGGAGTATCTATAACTTTTGGAAACATTAAAGCTCGGGAGATGAAGAAGAATAACATTCTGGACAGCAGCAACATAATGCTTTCCAGGAAACTGAGATTGATAAAGAGTCTCTGTTTCATTCTCCTCTTAAAAATTGGAGAATGATAAATGCAAAATCTTAGATAATGATCAATTTAAGCATAAAGGCTCATTCTGGAAGCAGTACCAGAACATTATGCAGAAGATCAGAACATTGTGTAAGGGAGCAAAACATTGTGCAGAAGAGCATAACATTATGCAGAAAAGCAGAACATTCTGCAGAAGAGAGAAACATTCGACGGAAGAAAGTAACATTCTCCAGCAAAGAAAAATATTCTGCCAAAGATTGAAACATTATCTAGAAAAATAGAAAATTCTGCAGAAGAGCAAAATATTCTGCAGAAGAGCTGAACATTCTGCCAAATGTTCTTGACAGTTAATATGCAATATTTAATCAAATCTAATATTTTCTATTAAGATGATATGGTTGAAAAAACATCAACAACTTCTAAATGAGTTTGAACCATTTAGCTTTGGCACTCCTACACACATCTCACTATTGATATTACCTCCAAAAACATCTCATGATCAAATTATTGGAAGAATTAAATTGGAAGGATATGGTACCAAAGTTGCTGCTACTGGAGTCTTGATGAAAGTCAGCCATCAGATCAAAGAAATAGTAACAAGTATGAATGTTTGTCCTTTAGAAGAAGCACATATTCACATTGTCCTCTTCTTTGGATCTTATCAAGGTATATTTTGATTCATGATTTAATTCATTCATGGAACTCAAAATTCTCATTTTTATGTCCTTAAAATCATTTTTTATGTGAACAAATCTCTTTGATTGTTTTTGAAACTTTTTTAGCATAAAAATGTTTTGTAAAGAGAGAAATTATATTTGACACGATATCACATTCATTTTGCTTCCCTTGCGCTCATTATCATGTTCAAATTAAAATATTGTAACACCCCGTTTTTCAAAGCGAAGGTGTATTTTTTTTTTCAAAAGAAATTAAAATATACCAGATAAATAAATAAGGTAACACCTTTGGATAAATGATTAAGTCATTATAATTTACAAGCAGCGGAAAAAGTTCTCAAAATATGAATCCAAAATGTTTACATAACAAGAGTGGTACAGTCTTCCAGTTTAAAAATAAAAGCAACCCAAAAGAAAGACATATGTTCCCTATGTGTCAACCTAGTCGGATCATTTTACAAAACAACTAAACACCCTGAGTGATCTCCACGCGCCCCCTGAGATCCTCCTAACGTATCTCCAATCAAGCATTCCCATCTACATTCCCATCCGTAGGGTACGAACCGATAGGATCTTCCTGGCTCTCATCTGAGGGCAAAGCCCAGATTTCCACAATAGTTGTAAAGGCTCACCAACTGAAATTAACAGTTAACACATAACATTTAAGTTTTTAAATGCACAAAATATCCTCTCAACTAAGCATGCACCTTAAAGGGATTTTCCATATGCGAAAGGTTCATATAATGCTTGCCAAATGTAAATGAAATCAAATAAAGTTCTCAATCCATCAAGTAATACATAACTGACCAAAACATTGATAAATCACTTGAGCAATCAATTATCTAACTCAAAATAAGATTTTCCACTGAGCCAATCGATATAGCAAATCGATTTCCGGAAAGTTTTTAGTGAAAATTGAACTCTGAACTTACATCAATCGATTGGGTAAATCGATTTCGTGAAAGACTGAACCCCTGTATGGGCCAATCGATAGGGCAAATCGATTTCGTGAAAGACAGATCCCCTGTATTGAAGCCAATCGATTTGCCAATTCGATTTCGTCAAATGGCTGAGTTCCTGGATAGCCAAATCGATTTGGTCAATCGATTTCTTCAATACATTTTCAAAATTCAAGAAAGCAGGAGACATATCAATCGATTCATTCAATCGATTTCTTAAAGGGTTTTGAAGGACAAATTACAAAATCGATTTGATCAATTAAGAGAAGTCCCTGTAATTGATCCAATGATTGGGGCAATCGATTTCCCTGCGTAATCATCCAAAAATACATAAACTAACTCAATCACATTCATACATAATCCCAAATCTTAACACTTAGCACTTATAACACAATTACTACAACATCATGAGTTTCGAAATAGTATTGCAATCAAACATGCTATCACCAAATTGCAAAACATAACACTTAACACTTATACCACAATTACTACAACATCATGAGTTTCGAAATAGTATTGCAATCAAACATGTTATCACCAAATTCCAAAACATAACACTTAACACTTATAACACAATACCCAGACGGACAAGATGAACCAACAAACCACATGGAATCATCTTGACGCGACAATCCCCACACAGACAAAATGAATCAACAATTCACAATTTACGAGGGTGTAGTATCTCACGGACAAACACATGTGCAGTCTCTCACTGACAAACACAATTCACCAGGGCGTAGTCTCTCACAGACAAACGCATGTGCAGTCTCTCACGGACAAACACAATTCACCAAGAAACGTAAGTCGTAAACGTACCACCTATCACGGGTCAGTACTGTTTACCGAGGTGCCACCTATCACGGGTCAGCACAACTTACCAAACGTAAATCATAAACGTACCACCTATCATGGGTCAGTACTGTTTACCGAGGTGCCACCTATCACGGGTCAACAAAATTTACCAAAATGAAATGCATGAGCATACACTGACTCCATCCACAACGATCGTTAAGTAAATGCAGATATTAAAAGATTCCCCATTTTTAATACTCATTTACTTAACCGATTTTCACACCAAAACATTAAGCAAACAGACATATTAAGAGATTCCCCATTCTTAATATACTTTTGACTTAAACGATTTTCCACAACAAAACATTCAGTAAACAAGACATTAAGAGATTCCTCATTCTTAATACTCATTTAACTGAAACGATTTTTCAAAAACAAACATTAAGTAAACAAGACATTAAGAGATTCCACATTCTTAATTCTCATTTAACTTAAACGATTTTCAAAACAACATTAAGTAACCAAGACATTAAGAGATTCCCCATTCTTAATGCCCTGTTAACTTAAACGATTTTTCCAAAACAAACATTAAGTAAACGTGACATTAAGAGATTCCCCATTCTTAATACTCATTTAACTTAACGATTTTCATAACAAACATTAAGTAAACGAGACATTAAGAGGTTCCCCATTCTTAATACTCATTCAACTTCAACGATTTTCACAAACAACACATATTAAGTAAACAAGACATTAAGAGATTCCCCATTCTTAATACTCGTTTAACTCTAATGGTTTTCAAATTCCACACAGAACAAACTCAAACGTATTCACAAATTTATTACACAATTCACGCCAAAACACAACAATTCATTTCTCCACAAAATCATTTTCACGACGACATTAAGTAAACGCAGATATTAAGATATTCCCCAATCTTAATACTCATTTAACCTAATGATTTTCACAACAAAACATTAAGCAAACAGAAATATTAAGAGATTCCCCATTCTTAATACTCTTTTAACTTAAACGATTTTCCAAAACAAACATTAAGTAACCAAGACATTAAGAGATTCCCCATTCTTAACGCCCAGTTAACTTAGACGATTTTCAAAACAACCTTAAGTAACCAAGACATTAAGAGATTCCCCATTCTTAACGCCCAGTTAGCTTAAACGATTTTCAAAACAACCTTATGTAACCAAGACATTAAGAGATTCCCCATTCTTAACGCCCAGTTAACTTAAACGATTTTCAAAACAACATTAAGTGACCCAGACATTAAGAGATTCCCCATTCTTAATGCCCAGTTAACTTAAATGATTTTCTCAAACACACATTAAGTAAACAAGACATTAAGAGATTCCCCATTCATAATACTCGTTTAACTTAATGGTTTTCAAATTCCACACCAAACAGACTCAAACATGCTTTCTCATTCGATCCATAATTCACACCAAAACACATCAATCAACAACCATCAAGTATGAACACGCCAAGTACGATGAACACAAATCAACACAATAAATTTCATTTATTCAAAATCATACATACGTGAGATAAATTCATTTTCCATGAAACATTCATCAATATAACCAAAACCTAACTCTAAGATTTTACCCATAAAGCCTTAGATACATTTTTCCCAAAACAATACTCCAATCCTAACAAAATTTGTTTCCACACAACCACAGATAAGGCCCTAAATGCAAACTAAAAGTTTGGAAGGAGCCCTTACGTTAACGTTAGCTTTAACATCGATTTATGACACCACGATCAATTCCGGTAAAAACTTTGCTCGCGACGTCGCTTCCAAAGTTAGCTCACTAGCACCGTAGTGTAGTGGTGAGCAACTTTCCCTTCTATCCCTTCGCGAAACGAAGCTTAGATCTAGAAGAAACGGGGAGGTATGTGTTTGACGGTTTTGAAAACCCTAAACCGTTTTTCTTCGTTTTCGGATCAAAGAGGAAGAGTGAAGTTGAGTAATCCTTGTCCTATCACCCACTAAGCCTTGGGTTTCTATTCTTGAGCAAAAGGAAGCAAAGCAAAAGCGAAAATGGAAGAAGGGGGGAGATGGTTGTTTAACGTGAGCAAAGGAATAAGATGGAAAATTTTTGCTTTCTCTCCTTTCTCTTTCATTCCTTTGCTTTTCCTTTCTTTCTTTTCCCTTCTTTTTTTTTTCTATTTCCTTTTTTTTCCTCTTTTCCTTCCAAACATATACTTATATATTACTAATAATAATAATATATATATATATAATATATATATATATATAATATATATAATAATTAAACATAAACCAATAAATATCTAACAACTCTCACATCCATCACTTCACTCACATCTCCAACTATTTGTTAAAAATATCTACTCTCGTCGCAACTCAATTGTTAAGTACAATATTCAGCAACCCGAGATATTTTGAACAAAACCGCCCAGAATTAAATTCTTCGAAACCCAAATAAATTATTCTTCGACAAATAATTTTAGTCCAATTTCCAAAAGTATATTTTCGACCTAAATACCGAAAACTAGGTTAAAAGCCTAAGCAATAAAACACAAAATACCCTAAAATTGTATAACTTAGGATTTAAAACTACGGGTCTTACAAATATTGTCTGTTGTGAAAGAAGGAAAAAGAGCAAAGAGACATATTGCTTGAGTTTTGGAATTTTGAAATTTTAAAGGTTATCAATTTCAAAATATTAAGGGGGATTTTTTTAGAAAATGTTATTTTTCTTAAAACTGGAATCTACTCATTATTTTCTATGTGTAGTATACATTTTCTTTGCATTCCCCAATCTTTTTGTGTTGACAAAGAGGGAGAATTATTTTAGATTTTACGTGATGATTCAAAAATCTGAAGCATATTCTAAGGGGGAGATTTTAAGCTTTATTTGATTAAAATTAGAATAAGAATTAAAATGTAAATTAATATGTTTGTCATCATCAAAAAGGGGGAGATTGTTGAGACAAAATATCAATTTAATGTTTTGATGAAAACAAACAAAAAGTTAATTAAGAATGTTAATTATGATTCTAAATGTTATGTTAATTTAACTTGTGCTTTTGAGTGAATTTTGTAAGACCTTTAATTTTAAATCCTAAATTATACAATTTTAGGGTATTTTTTGTTGAGTTTCTTAGGTTGTTAGCTCAGTTTTTGGTACTTAGTGGGTTAAATGCCAAAAATATATTTTTGGAATTTGGATTAAAATTATTTATCGGAAAATAAATTATTTACGTTACGAAGAACTTATCACCGGACAATTTTGTTAAAAATATCTCGGGTTGCTGAAAATTGATTGAGTTGCGACGAGAGTAGATATTTTTATTAAAATAGATTAAGATGGGAATGAAATGATGGGTGTAAGAGCTGTTAGATAATTGTCGGTTTGGTTTTAATATATATATATATAGGTGAGAAGAAAGAAAAGAAATGGAAAGAAAATGGAAGAAAAGAAAAAGAGTGGAAAAGAAAAAAAGAAAGAAAAGGAAACGTAACAGAGGAAGAAAGCTCGCGAACCCTTTTCTTCTTCCTCCTTCCTTCCACTTTCTTCTTCCTTATTTTACTTCAAGAATAGGAACCCAAGGCTAGTGGGTGAGAAAGAGCAAGTTTCCTAACTCCTTCCTCCTTCTCGGATTCGAAAATGGAGTTAGGGATTTCCAAAACCGTCAAACACAAACCTCCCTGTTTCACCTAGATCTAAGCTTTGTTTCGCGAAGAGATAGAAGAGAAAGTTGCTCACTACCATGCTACGGTGCTAGGGGACCAACTTTGGAAGTGGCGTTGCGAGCGGAGATTTTACCGGATTTGCTCGCGGTACCGTAATCGCATTTAGGGCCTTATCTGTAGTTGTGTGGAAATGAATTTTGTTAGGGTTAGAGTATTGATTTGGGAAAATGTATCTAAGGCTTTACGGGTAAAATCTTAGAGTTAGGTTTTGGTTATATTGATGAATGCTTCGTGGAAAATGAATTTAAACTCATTTATGTATGATTTTGAGTGAATGAAACTTGTGTGTTTGAGTGGTGGATTATGTTGATTTGTGTTCATTGTTTTTGACGTGTTCTTAGTTAATACTGATGAAACTTGAGATGTGTTTTGTGTGGTCTGTGTGGAAAATAATTTGGTGTGAATTATGGATTGAATGTGAAAGTATGTTTGAGTTTGTTTTGTGTGGTTTGTGAGGAAAATGATTTGGAGTGAAGTATGGATTGAATGTGAAAGTTGGTTTTGTGTGGAATTTGAAAACCATTAAGTTAAACGAGTATTAAGAATGGGGAATCTCTTAATGTCTTTTTACTTAATGTGAGTTTGTGAAAATCGTTTAAGTTAACTAGGCGTTAAGAATGGCGAATCTCTTAATGTCTTAGTTACTTAATGTTGTTTGAAAATCGTTTAAGTTAACTTAGCGTTAAGAATGGGGAATCTCTTAATGTCTTGGTTACTTAATGTTTGTTTTGAAAATGGTTTCAGTGAAATGAGTATTAAGAATGGAGAATCTCTTATTGACTTGTTTACTGAATGTTTTGTTGTGGAAACCGTTTAAGTCAAAAGTATATTAAGAATGGGGAATCTCTTAATATGTTTGTTTGCTTAATGTTTGGTGTGAAAATCGGTTAAATAAATGAGTATTAAAAATGGGGAATCTTTTAATATTTGCATTTACTTAACGCTTGTTGTGAATGGAGTTAGTGTATGCTCATGCATTTCATTTGGTAAATTGTGCTGACCCGTGATAGGTGGCACCTCGGTAAACTGTACTGACCCGTGATAGGTGGTACGTTTACGATTTACTTTTTGGTAAGTTGTGCTGACCCGTGATAGGTGGCACCTTGGTAAGTAGTACTTTGGCCTGTGATAGGCGGTACCCTTACAACTTACGTTTTTCTTTTGGTAAATCGTGCTGACCCGTGATAGGTGGCACCTCGGTAAACAGTACTGACTCGTGATAGGTGGTGCGTTTATGATTTACGCTTTTTAGTAAATCGTGCTGACCCGTGATAGGTGGCACCTCGATAATTGGTACCTTGGCCTGCGATAGGTGGTACAATTATGATTTACGGCCCTTCGAGGAGGGTTTTAGTTTGGAATTCCGAGTCCATGCATTTTGGCATATACGCATTGCATTAGGGTGCTTGGCACACGAGTCGTGTTTGATTTGAATTCATGAATGTGATGATATTACTAAGTGTTATGTTTTGGAACAGATTGTGTGTAAGTGTGTTTGATTCTAGTTTATGATTGAGTGGTTGAACTTAAGTTGTGGTGGTAATTGGGTTTTGTTGGCTAAGTGTTATGTTTTGGAATTGTGTGATAGTGTTTTTGGTTGCAAAACTATTTTGAAACTAAAGTTGTTGTGGTGATTGTGTTATAATTGCCAAGTGTGGATGTTTGGGAATTGTATGATAGTGTGATTGATTGCAAAACCATTTCGAAACTTAAGATGTCGTGGTAATTGTGTTATAATCGCTAAGTGTTTTGTTTTGGAGTTCTGTGTAAGTGTGATTGATTGCAAAATTGTTTCGAAACTCAAGATGTCGTGGTGATTGCGCTATAATTGCTAAGTTTAATTGTTTGGAGTTGTGGGTAAGTGTTGATTAATTTCGAAACCCTTTGAAAAGCTGAAAAATGTTGAATTTTGCTGTTTTTCTGCTGCTGTCTGATGTGTATTCGAATACAGCAAGCTGTATTCGAATACAGACATGTTGTTTTGCCACTGACTTACTGTGTAGTCGAATACAGACTGTTGTAGTCGAATACAGACATGCTGTTTTGCTGCTGAACGCTGAAATAGCCTTGTATTCGAATACAAAGAGGCTGTATTCGAATACAACAATGCTGTTTTGTTAAAAACTTCATTTTTCAACTTTGTGTATGCATTTTTGGCATATAGAAACCCTTTTAAGGTGTATGCTATGTTGAAATGTTATTTTGTGCATTTAAAAACTTAAATGTTATGTGTTAATTGTTAATTTCGGTTGGTGACCCTTTACAACTATTGTGGAAATCTGGGCTTTGCCCTCAAATGAGAACCAGGACCATCCTACTGGTTCGTACCCTGTGGATGGAAATGTAGTTGGGAACACCTGACTTGAGCTATGGTAGGAGGATATTGCGGGGAGCGTGAAGATCACTCAGGATGTATAGTTTTTGTGGAGTAGATGTCTTTCTTTTGAATTGCGTTTATTTTAAATTGGAAGACTGTACCGCTTTTTGATGTTTAAATATTTTGAATTCATATTTTGAGAACTTTTTCCGCTGCTTGTAAATTATAATGACTTAATTATTTATCCAAATGTATTACCTCATTTATTTCTCTGTTTTATTTTAATTTCTTTTGAAAAAAAATACACCCTCGCTTTGAAAAACGGGGTGTTACAAATTTAATCATGCAAAGCAAAGAAAACAACAACAAGAACACTAAGAAAGAGAAAGAACACCAGCCTAAAAAAAGTTCATCACAGCATGTTGTTCAAACTTTTTCTACATCTTTATCAAAGAATCTGCCCAGGAAATTTAGTCATATCTAATCTGTACATGGCAAGGAACAAGTAGGATTCATCCAAGCTCAAAAAGGCTATTTGATCTCAAAATTAAAAGAACTCAAAATTGGACAAAAGTCATGACAGCTTGAAGAACTCCAAAAATTCAAAAGTCAAGAAAGCTCAAACAATCTTGACATATGACAAGAAAATCACAAAGGAAATCCAGGATGATCAAAACGGGAACTCCATAATGATTATTTAAACTCAAGAACGTTCATTCGAAAAACCAAGAACGTTTATCGTTCTTTGTTTTCTGCACATCAACAGCAGTCTTGCATTCTCTTTGTTTCAGCCTGCAATTCTTCTCTAATCTTCTCTAGTTGAACTCAAGACTCAAGATGGAAAATGTATCATCCAAGATCAATGAAGGAACATCAAGGACGCTGTCAGAAAAGTACAAGACTGCTTTAAATGCTAAATCCAAAAGTTAAAAAAGGCTATGTCATAGCATGATTAGTTTATTCAAAAGTACTGCCTTAAATCAGAAAAAAGCATGGCCTCTCCAACAGCTCTTTCGTACTTATCCAATGCATCTTCAGCCTATAAATAGTTGGCCTTAATCAAGTATGACAGCAAGAAATTCAAGTGCTAAGAAATCCATAAATCAATCACATACACTTGAAATTCTGCAAAAACAGAGAATCATACATTCTGCTTTCGCAAAACAGCAGCTGCTATATATTCATATATTAGATTGCGAAATCAGCACTAAATCATTTGTAAATTAATTCATATCTCTGTGTGGTACTCTCATTGGTGTAGCCAGGATAAATCTTTGTGTGGTGCTCTCTTTCCTATCTCTCTCTTTATTATACTGATTTGGTAAAGCTAAGTTAAAATATAAATTGATTTTCTGCTAATCCAGGAACGTTCTCTGTTTTATCACCAAAACTAAGAACGTTCTCCGTTTTCTTTTTTCATAACCAAGATCATTCTTGAGTTATTTTCTTAAGTTTTATCAAGAATTTTTAAAAGGCACATTTACAATTCAAACCCCCCTTTCTTGTAAATCAACATTGTTACTTCAGTCTCATGAAAAACAAATAAGGATACTCTTTCTCAAGAATTTGTTAGTTTGATGCAGCTTGAATTTTAAATGAGTATGATGGGAGAACGTGAATTCTTTTGAGGGATACAAATTTAGAAAAGTCAAAAAGATATATACATTCATCAAACCAAATAAACAAAAGATCTTCTCAAGAATTTTTAAATGAATAATTGTCAACCTATGGCTACACCAATGCGCCCTACCTGTTCACTTGAAAATGATGAATCAGACCAAAAGGTTGACAAATGAACATATAGAGGAATGATTGGATAATTGCTTTAACTTATTGCCTCAAAACTTGATATTATGTTTAGTATGTGTGTGTGTGCAAGACTCTAGGCTGATCCAAGGGAACCTCACTTAACTATTATTAAAAGGATCCTTAGATACTTAAAAGGTACTACTAACCTTAGCTTATTCTACAAGAAATCTACTAAGTACAAATTAAGTGGCTACTTTGATGGTGATTATGCTGGAGACAAACTTGAGAAAAAAAGCACAAGTGGAAACTACACATTTCTTGGTGAAAACTTAATCTCATGGTCAAGTAAGAGACAAAGAACAATTGCAAGGTCACCCGTAGAGGCTAAGTACATTTAAGTAGCTTGTTGCACTTCTCAATTCTTATGGATGTAACATCAACTAGAAGATTACAAGATTCTTGAGCGTAACATTCTCATATTTTGTGACAACACTTCTACCTTTTGCCAAACCAATAACCCAATCGTACATTCTAGAGCCAAACACAGAAATCAAACATCACTACATTAGGGACATTGTTAAAGAGTGAGGGCCAAATATCCAGTTTGTAGATACTAAACACTAATGGACTCACATATTCATCAAACTACAAGCTGAAGATAGATTTGACTTTATTATGAAAAATTTAAAATGTACCTTTATACCTGAATGATGTTGTGTCAAGCTAAGAATAGTCTATATTCATACTATGATAAGTTTTATGTTATGTTCATATTAGACTATGTTTTATGTTATGTTCATGTTAGACTATGTTTTATGTTATGTTCATATTAGACTATGTTTTATGTTATGTTCATACTATTAATAAAAAAATTCAAATACATAAATGAATAAAGGATGATACATTAAAAAAAAATCACTTTCAAGTGTTTTTTTTTTCTTCTGATGACAAAAGGGAAAGAAATATATTTTAGAACATTAATATGGGGAGATAATGAAAAAATTATTTGGACTTAGGGGGAGCCTTGTGTCAGGGGGATTTAAGTAATAAAGGAAAATACAGTTTTGTCGTCATAAAAAATTAGGAGATTGTTGGAACCAAGTTGGTTTTTCACTTGTAGTTTTGATGTTAACAAAAGTATTTTTTTTAGAACAAGAAATTTGGATTAATGGCTCCATTAACTATGCAAAAATTGGAAGAAGAAAATAAGATGAAAGGCATTAGAAAAAGTGATCAGAGGAAAGTTACCATAGGAAGTAACTAGAGGAAGTGAGCAAATGATAATATGAGAGGAACATAAAATATATACGTCTGTCAATGAAAGTTTGGGTACGAAGATTGGGTTTGATAATTGGGTTTGAAGACTGCATCTAAAGAACTGTTTTAAAATTGAGTCTGAAAACTCCCTCTGAAGACTGAATTTTACACATGCCTCTAAAGCCTAGTATTCATAATGGATATCAATTTATCTTGAGTTGAGGGACATATCTCATTTTTGTGGGTATTCTCCTCGTACCATCTTCAAACCCAAATTACAGAACCCATTGTAACACCCTTGCATTATGGATTATTCTCCATGATGACCATTCCTCCATCAGTTTCTCGAATCCAAGAATCCAATCTCTTTGGGTTTTGTGAAATGAGTATCCTAAGTCCAAGATCTACTTATCTTCAGAATATCTTGTAGTTACCATTAGCACATCAACATTTAAGTAATCTCCTAAAGCAATTGACACTTTCCAGACCATCATTCTTTTCTTGAATTTCCTATCAGATTTTTTTGATCCAATCTTTTTCTGAAAAATTTATACCTTCTTCTGATATATATATTGATCAAATCTTCTTGTAAATAATTCATATCTTCTTGTGATAAATCTTGATCAAATCTTCTTGTATATAATTCATATTTTCTTGTGATAGATCTTGATCAAATATTCTTGTAAATAATTCATATTTTGTTGTTGATAAGATCTTCATCATATCTTCTTCAAATCTTGACCATATCTTCTTTTCAACTTGGTCAAAGATATTTTTTAGTTATAAATCTGAATTATTATAGATTGTATTCAAAAACACAACTCTTCTTTCATACTCTTTTTTGATTTGAGCTAGAACAGATTTGGGTAGTTCTTTGATCTTCACAAGATTTTGATTATGGTAAATCTTCTTTTCATATTTAATTCTTTCAATTTGAATCGTTGACTTTCCATTAGAGTAATTGACTTTCTTGTTTGAGTAAGATGTTGTCTTTTTATCGAATAATGATAGTTATAGGCAGAAACACATCATATGGAGTGTGTTGCACCGTTTTTATCGGCAAATTGTGAACTTTGAATTTATGATTTGAACAATCTATTTAGAGTTAATTATACCTTGATATGACCTCTACTGAGGCATGCTGGGTTTTTGCACATTAGAGACATGCAAGGACGTTAGGAGCATGCTTCAAATTTAGTGTTCATAGGCAGTCTTCAGACTCAGCTTCAGAACCATTCTTTAGAGACAGTGTTCAGACCCAATCTTCAGACGTAGACTTCAAAACCAAATATAAGACCCATACATCAGAGACAATCTTCGTAATCTTCAGAGGCACATTACTTTCATTGGCATATGTCTAGAGGCGGACACATATACTTTGTGTTCCTCTGATATCATCCTCTAGTCAATTCCTATAGTAACTTTCCTTTCGTCGCTTCCTTTGGTCACCTCATCTGGTCATTTCCTCTGATTTTCTTCCTCTAGTACCTTCCTCTGATTTTTTCTTCTTCCAATTTTTGCATACATAATGAAGCCATTAATTCAAATTTATTATCCTCATAAAATACTTTTATTAACATCAAAACTATAAGTGGAAAACCAACTTGGTTCTAACAGTAACACTTGCACCTTCCCATTCAAAATAGATTTTAGGTTCAGGAGTTGATTACGTGTAGGGAATGGATTAGCACCATGCGACATCTAATAAAAAAACGGTTACCTATAATTAATTTTGCAAAATTATTATTAACAGTAATGTTCCTCCTTTTCTTCTTTCTTCTTCTTCTATGATTTCTTTTTCATCTCTCAAATATTTTCCTCTTTATATTTTTTGTTGTTGTTTTGATTATAGTATAAAGATGGTGGTTTCTATGATTGAGGCTTTTGAAGGCTAGAAGATGGAAATGTGTTGGTGATTTAGCCTAATTTCTTACTGATTCTATATTTCTTAGTTGTTATTTTTTAAATTTTTTCTGTGTTTCCTTTTTCTGGTTTTATCTTTTAAAGAAATCTCACCCCTTTTTATTGTATTTTTGGTTCTCAATTTATAGGGAACAAAGATGAATCTTTGTATCCATGAGATAAATTGAGTTATGATTTTTCTATTATTTTACAAAAATTATGGAATTGTGCATAGATGAAAAGGGAAAATTGTGGTTGAACTTTTGCTTGTTTGCATTAGTGAAGATTATAGCCTTATTATTAAAAAGGAAGAAGAAGAAGAAAAAAAAGAAGAAGCAGAAAAGAAGGAGGTTAGGGCACACACTAATGTTAATTATTTTATTATAATTTTGGTTTATTATTTTTAGGTCAATTATAAATTTAATACTTATGTAATATCAATTCAAAAATAGGCCTAATTTATGAAATGGTGATTTTTTATTTTATAACAATAAAGGTAAAATATTAGAATTAAAATAATTATTACTTATTTTTTAAATATTTTTTAATTGGTCAAACAAAATTGACGTACTACATTCTAACACTTTTCACTTGTAATAGATGATTTGCATCTTTTCATATTTCTCCTTTTGGTCTCTAGTATCTTTGGAGTTTCTGAAATCGTTTTTGGGAAAAGGTTCGTAGACATTTAATCCTCTTAGAGAGGAAGAAAAACTCATAATTTTCTCATCTATACTTTAATCTTACTCACTTTCCTCTAGTTCTTAGATTTGTAGAGCCTTTGAAGAAACATTTTTACCGTTGGACTTTAAGCCAATAAATTTTGATTATTTTTTCTTTGGCTCCTCTTAATTCAACTCAATCTTATGGGATCTTGGTAAACTCATAAGCTCTTCTTGACGCATAGTGTTGAGTTCCTTAGCTTCGTGAATAGCTATGACATTTAGTCTCTATTTGCTTGGAAGACTCCTGAAAAAAAAATTTGACATGATCATCAGTTGTATAGCTCTTGCTGAGAACTTTCAACCTAGAGACTAAAGTATGAAAAGTAGAAAATATATTCTTAATGCCTTCATCTTCTTCCATATAAAATAATTCATACTTTCTTACCAATAGATTTGCTTCAAATTCCTAAACTTGCTTATCTCCTTCACAATTAAAGCATAAAGCTTCAAAGATACTCTTATCTGTTTCTTTGTCACTACATTTTTCAAACTCTTTGAAGGCAATAACATGCATCATAAAGTTTATGGCTTTGTGATGCATCTTGTACTACTTCTACTATCAGCATCTAGATTATTTCTAGTTATTTCAACCACAGTTGCATCTTTTGGAGCCACGTAACCATCTTCAACCATATCCCAAAGTTCAAGATCATGTGAAATATAGAAACTTCTAAACTTATATTTCCAATACTCAAATATTCTCCATCAAATAATGGAGGTTTGTTGATGTTACAACCTGAAGCTTCATCAACATGATTAACAATATTTTCTTACACAAAATATTAGAATCTTTTCTCAAACACGGTGAAGTGCTCAACCAAAAGGTTGAGCTCTTAAGCCAATTGAAGGTGAAAAAAATACAAGAAAGTGGGGTTTTGAAATTATGTATAAACTTTTCCCAATTTTTTATAAAATTTTCTAACACTATGTAGTAAAATAAAATCTTTGAAACAAAAGGAGGTAAAGAAAGGAGAAAAAACACAAGCAATTTATCTTGGTTTGCCACTAACATTGTAACCACATCCAATCGCTTCAACCTGAAGGATTTATCCATTAAAATCAAACTAATTTTTGTCACCACCACTAGAACATATTCGAGCCAGTTTGACTATGTTCTAATGTTCTCAAACTACCAGCTTAGTACAATCAAGTTTTTTGAGGAACAACCACTACTGAGCTAACGTACAACGAATTATGGTTTCTTTTGTGTATATTAAGATAACTCTATAACAAACGATATGACAATGTAAATTTTAAATACAAGAAAAACATTCTTTTTTAAAGGATTTTGAAAATATGATCACTGCTTATTTATGCGTCCTTTGCAATACTAAATTGATGTCGTTAATGTTCTAACTATTCCAAAAAATGACACAAAAATATTGTACGGATGGTAATGTTAAGACATATGGTGTGAATTTCGAAAAAGATTACTTTGTCCTTTTCCACACTTTATAACTTCTTCAGAAAATATCGTATTCATAGAGTCAATATGATCAATGGAAGTTTGCATCAAAGGATTCACGTCAAAATGTTGTAGATGCTTCAATTAGTAGATTGACTTCAGTCAAACTTATTGGTCACAAAGTGTTGAAATGTTGAGCTTATTAGATTATTACTTTTCAGATGATTGATAGATAAAAGAGGATTTGACTTTTATTAGAGCATTGACCAGAAGATCAGGATGTTGTGTAAAGGTGCTTGATCAGACGAATCAAATATAGACACGTTAGATTGAACAAAAAATGAGTTATTTAGAAGATTAATTTATTTGATCAGGGTATTAATTCAATTGTTCAGAGGAGGAATCATGATAGTGTATCTCTAGACCAGCGAACATGCTCAAAGTCTTTTATTGGAGGATCTAAACACTTAGAAAATACATTAAAGTATAAATCATTCTCACATATAAAGTATAAGTTATCATCAAAGCAAAAATTAAGAGTAATTGTTTTTCAAACCAACTTGGTTCTAACATTTTTAACTTTGATCACTAATCAAAAGAATATTTTCGTCTCTACATAGTCATGCGATGATAAAATAAAACATGAAGAGAGTCATTTTATGAGGGATGTGCAATTAGGATTATTTAGAGAGTATGTTCATTTTCTATTTATGAAGAATGAACCACTAAAATCTAAAGACTCCTAATTTAGGCTTAATTCAAAATAAGTTTCCTACATTATTATAATCAATTAAAATCTTTTATTTGAATACAAAATCAGTGACAACTCATCTATATGTATGCCACATATTTCAAAATTTAGCAACTTACAAAAATTATGATGCGGTGCCTCCTAAATCGCACTACTTTTTTCATGTTTTACTTCCATTATATTTTGTTTCCGCAATATGTAAAGTAAACCAAACCTTTTCACTTGCTCATTCAAATACAATTATTTCATATATTTAGAAACTTTAACTCTAATCGATACATTTAAAGGCTTTAATCACTTATCAAACTTTTCATTTCAATAACGCATACAAAAAACAATAATTCAGTCACAGTCTTCAATGCATTGTTTCTCATACATAAAGATTCATCCGTTGATTTTCAACCACACTCTTACATTTTGTTCAAGTCACTTACCAATAGATAAAGACATTATAAAATGCAGCAATTAAAGTCATACCCATTTCAACATGTGGCACATTCTTAGTCTACGAATGTTCTAATAATATTGTTTCTCTATTGTCATTATTGTTGAAGACCATATATAGGAGATGATTATTTTACTAAGCTATTGAATGTGTCTTTTGTAGAATTTTTTTTATAATTAAAACAAACATTTCATAAGTAAAATAAAATAAAGATGAAGAATACTAAAGATGTAAATAAATAACTTCTAACTATTTCACTACTATATTTGTATACGTGAAGAATTGTTGCAATATTTTAAATACTATTATAAACATTATTTTTAACAAATTACTACTAATGGATGAATGATATAGTACACATTTGGACACACATTATCATTTAATACATGTTTGGATTAATAAAATTACAAATCTACATAGATTTTAACAAAAACTACTCTGTAAAGATTAAATAAAATTGCGATGATTGTTTTCAATTCACCATCAATTAAAACATACACTTATACACAATATTAGTTCTTCAAAAGTTTACAATTTATTTTTACAACTTAGAGTTTATTGGCAAAGTTTTCTTTACTAAAATTTCTCCATATTTACATACTTAATTTATTAACTTTTTGAGTCATGATGACAAGTTGTTCTACTGAGAAGTAATTCTTGTGTAGACATAAGAATTTGGTCACACATATAAAAAATTATATTTCTTTTAATTATTTTAAAACTATATATTATTTAATTATTATTTTTTTACTTTTATTCTTTTATGTATGTCCAAATTCTTGTGTCCACACAAGAATTATTCTCTATTAAGTTATTATGAACTCTGAGAGTATATAAAGAAAACTTTGAGGGACATGTGGAGTTGTTCATTTTTTACTGCCAAGCAGAGCAATTCACTTTCGGGTTGGTGTATAAAAAGTTATATTGTATCCTAAGAATTCTTTGGTATGCACTAAGATCTAACTATTGATCAAGGCTATATACCTCTTTATGAATTTGTATTCACATTTTCATTGAAAATGGACTATCCTATTTAACTATAAAATAATTTTCATGATTAATTTGTAAAATTGACAATATCAAAAAGTACATAAATTTTAAAAATATAATATTCTCAATTTAATATAAATCATATAAAATGAATAATATATTATTTTTAAATATACAACTTTTATGATAAAGAAATGTTGAACTTTAACAAATATATCATTCGAAGTAACACTTCAAAGAAAACAAAAAGCTTGAATAAACCAATTGTATGTAGAAAAAAATATTAAAGATAAAGACTACATCACTAAAGTTACAAAACATTATCAATAGTATCATATTTTAATATATGTTCCATAGATTGCATTAATCAACAAGATTTTATATTTTCCTTTGAAATAAAGCAAAATTAGACGATATATAGTTATTCAAAAATATATTTACCTTTTAACAGATAAATATTTTAATATATTCTACTCTAAAACAAAAATATTATTTTTAATTTACATATTATTATTTTATATTCAACAATATATTAAATTCTATCGCGCCACATACGTATTAACATCTAGTATTAATTAAAATAAATCATATTTCATTCAATTAATTGTCAAGTATCATTTATTTAATTCAAATAATTATCAATCCGTATTTATTTAATATAAAATATTATAAACAATAATTAGCATACAAAAATACACCATTGTTATTCAAATAATGAGAAAATCAGCTATATCTTTTCAACCTTTCAGCGATCAAAATATAGTGTCATATAATTATTCATGTGTCTAATGTAAGATTTATGGGTCACATATGTAATTAATTAATAAAGTGTGTTAGGGTCATTATATAATTAGCCAATAAACTAGGGGTCAAATAATATATAATAGTTTATGGCTAAAGAGCATAATAATTATGAAAGTTAATAGTGTAGATACCAGGCGGTTTCTAATTTAATGAGGGGCTGAATTAGTAATACTGCAATTTGGGATATAACTAATAATAGTTATATATAGGGGTAGTGGTCCCCAAGGCAAACACAACAAGACTATTCAGTTTCACAAATCCTAAAGAGAAAATTCTCTGGTTCTCTCTATCCCCATCAAGAGAGCAAGGTCTTCAGGGTGTTTTGCTGAGGAAGATCACCCAACCCATTGGCTTCATCATCATCATCCCAGGATTTCATAAATGGCAATTCCCACAGGTACGCTTCCGCCTTTGGTTATTCATCATGTAATTGGCATGGATTATTGAGCATAAGGTTGTAGGATTTGTATTCCAACAATTGGTATCAGAGCCTACCATGTTTAATTCATGATGAAATTCAGTTATTGTCTTTGTTTAAGGATTCAATTTGGGAATTTTGACATGATTGAAAAAATTAGGGTTTGTAATTTGGGAATTTTGACATGATTGAAAAATTAGGGTTTGTAATTTGGAAATTTGGATATATATATTATTTGGAATCCTTTGCCATGAACTTGCTTTAGAATAGATTTCTATCCTCTTTTTTTTGGCTTGTGGAAGTGATTCCTCATAGAGTTTGCTTTTGTAAAATTTGCTCTGTTTTAGTGGTTGGACATTTATTGGGAATTACAATTTCGGAAATAATTCTGGAAGTAGTGATATAGGAGAAGCTTTGGTTTTTTTTAAAATCAGAACAAGAATTTCGAATGACCGGTAAACCACTTATGTTTAGGGGAGATTCTACAATATATTGTCAAAGTAAATCTCATGGAGACTAGCAATTTACATAGGCATTAATTTTCCAATCCCTGTCATGTCTTTTGTTCTAAAAGGTTATCGCCCTCCTCACATCATTGCATCTATACGAAATTGTCATTTTTTGAATTTGTGTACTATTCATGCAAAAGGTCTAATGATGAGATTTGTCATGAGTTTTGCTTACTAGATTTTCACTACTCCCCGCCCGTATTCACTGGTAAATATGGCTGTGTATATGAGTTTGCAATTTTCAAGGAAATCAAGCTTTATTTGGACAATTTATGCATTTTAATTTTTTTTTAATGATTAATTGATCCTAATTATATGAATGATGCTACAGTGTATCTCAATCAAATATTATCAGCAGGATGTGTTACCTTAATAATTTAATTTGGTTTTTATAAAGAAAAGCAAGTTTGTTCCTGTTGAGACTTTTGAGTCAAACTCAAGACCTCCCATTAAATTAATTGAGCTACATGGTTATGTGATTTCAATTTAACAGGATTTTTTTTTTTGATAATTATCATTTTTTCTTTTGATAAAACAATAATTATCAAATACTAATGAAACACAGTTTATATTAGTGAACAATATTTTTTTAAATATTGTTTTATTTGAATATAATAAATATATGTTCAAGTCAAGTTTGACATTTTGAATGAGTTAATTGAAACTTGACGTCGCCAAAGTGACCTCTCTTGTCTAAATTGCTCGTGAAGAGTGTCAAATGGCTGTGTATATGTTTATTCATGCGGGTATTGATCGGCCCAAAGGAAGGTTAATATTTGGCAGAATTACATGTACACCTGCAATGATAAGTGTGTGACAATTATTTGGTATACATGTGAGCAGTAAATCGGCCCAAAGGAAGGTTTATTGTTTGACATGTCTTATTGTCAATAGTTGATCGTTGCAACAAGAGTACCACTAGCAGTTGGTGTTACTGTCCAAAGACTTGACACCAATGGTGCACTGGGTATCTTGAGATGGGTTAAATTCCATGATTTGAACATATGTATTTATTTATTTTTGATTCATTTTCCTATAATGTGAGTTTCTAAGTTTCGTTCTTTATTTAATTTTCAGCATCTATTGCTTCCATATCTGCAAATTTGAGTTCTATTCATGTCCTTAATGGGACAAATTTTAAGGAATGGGAAGAGAACATTCTGATTGTTCTTGGCTGCATGGATCTAGACCTTGCATTAAGAATTGATCGACCCCCTACTTTTAAGGACTCTAGTTCTTCTGAGGAAAAATTAGAGTATGAGAAATGGGATCGCTCAAATTGCATAAGTCTTATGATCATAAAGCGTGGCATTCCTGAGGTCTTTAGAGGTGCTGTCTCGGATGAGATAGTTACAGCTAAAAATTTCCTTGCTGAGATGGAAAAACGCTTTGAAAAAAGTGATAAGGCTGAAACAAGTTCTTTGCTTCAGAATTTAATTTCCATGAAGTATCAAGGCAAGGGAAATATAAGAGAGCACATTATGATGATGTCCAACATTGCTTCTAAACTTAAAGGACTAAAGCTTGAGTTGTCAGATGACTTACTCATTCATTTAGTATTGATGTCTCTTCCTTTGCAATTCAGTTAGTTTAAGGTAACTTATAACTGTCAAAAGGAGAAATGGACTCTTAATGAGCTCATTTCATTATGTGTGCAAAAGGAGGACAGGCTGAAGCAAGATAGGACTGAAAGGGCTCATTTTACTAGCATCTCTAAAGACAAGGGCAAAAGGAAAAGAATTGAGGATCCCAAGAACAAAGCTGCTGCTAAGGGTCCAGAACAAAAGAAGCAGACTAAGGATAACAACTGCTTCTTCTGCAGGAGTTCTGGACACGTGAAGAAGGATTGTACCAAATATCACGCTTGGCGTGTTAAGAAAGGTATGATTCTGTCTTTGGTCTGTTCTGAGGTTAATTTAGCTTCAGTACCTGGAAACACTTGGTGGTTAGACTCTGGTGCAACTACTAACATCAGTGTTTCAATGCAGGGTTGCCTGAACTTCCGAAAGCCTAATGATACTGAAAGATGCATCTATGTAGGAGATGGGAAGAAGGCAGAAGTTGAAGCCATAGGAAAATTTAGATTATTATTAAGTTCCGGTCATTATTTGGATTTACAAGACACTTTTGTTGTACCGTCATTTGGGCGGAATTTGGTCTATATTTCTTATTTGGACAAATCAGGATATTATTGTTCATTTGGGAATAAAGAATTTACTTTGTCTTTAAATTCGAATGTTGTTGGAACCGGTTTTCTTTCTGGTTATGATAATCTTTATTTGTTGGAAACTGTGACTAACTATAATGAAACCTTGAGTGTGGAATCACGTGGTACTAAGCGAAAAATTGACAATTTCAATTCAGGAGTGCTTTGGCACAAGCGTCTAGGTCACATCTCTAAAAATAGAGTTGAACGACTTGTGTCAGATGGAATTTTAGATTCCATTGACTTCACAAACTTTAACGTTTGTGTAGCATGCATTAAAGGAAAACAGACTAAAGATAAGAAATTAGGCGCATATAGAGCTACAGACGTCTTAGAATTGATACATACGGACATTTGTGGGCCATTTCCAACTCCTTCTTGGAAGGGTCAACAATATTTTATATCATTCATAGACGATTATTCTAGATATGCCTACCTTTACCTAATTCACGAAAAGTTCCAATCAATAGACGTGTTCAAATCCTTTAAGGCAGAAGTTGAGAATCAACTTAATAAGAGAATTAAAAAGGTCAAATCTGATCGTGGTGGTGAATACTACGGCAGATATGACGGTTCAGGTGAACAACGTTCGGGACCATTTGCCAAATACCTAGAGGAATGTGGAATCGTCCCACAATACACTATGCCGGGGTCACCCAACATGAATGGTGTAGCTGAAAGACGAAACAGGACTCTTAAGGATATGGTAAGGAGTATGATTTGTCATTCCACCTTGCCAGAGTCACTCTGGGGAGAGGCATTAAAAACAGCAGCATACATTCTTAATAGAATACCAACTAAGACAGCGGCTAAAACACCTTATGAGCTTTGGATTGGGCGTAAGCTTAGTCTGAAGCCCCTTCATGTTTGGGGATGTCCAACTGAGGCAAGGCCTTATAGGCCGAATGAAAAGAAATTTGACCCCCGAACAATTAGCAGCTATTTTATAGGTTACTCAGAAAAATCAAGGGGCTATAAATTTTATGATTCAAAATTGAGAACAATTTTTTGGGGGGAAGATTAAGGTAACGGCAACGTTCTTTGAGGATATTGAGTTTGGGGGGAAGATTAAGGTTAAAGATTTTGTCTTTGAGAAAGAATCAGTAACAATTCCAGAACTGATTCTTCCACCAGTTGACTTTCCCATTATTGAACAAACTCAAGATGATTTGGTTGTTCAGGAAGAACAAAATCCAGATCAAATTCAAGATCCTCAAGAACAAGTGCCTCAAGAGCCAGCTCCATTGCGAAGATCCACTAGAGAGAGGAAGAAACTACATACTCACGTATAGGAGGTCAGACCAGTTAGAGATCACTGGGTACTCTGACTTGGATTTTGCGGGATGCCAAGACAGCTTAAGATCAACTTCAAGCTATGTCTTTATGTTAGCTGGTGGAGCAGTTTCTTGGTGTAGTGCCAAGCAAGGTCTTACTGCTTCATCAACCATGGCAGCAGAATTCCTAGCAATTCATGAGGCATCTGAGCAGGACATTTGGCTGAGAAATTTTGTCACGGGACTGCAAATAGTTGAAGGGATTGAAAGACCACTCAAGTTATATTGTGACAATAGATCAGCAGTCTTGTATTCTAACAATAATAGGAGCTCAACCAAGTCAAAATACATTGACATTAAGTTCCTAGTTGTTAAAGAGAAGGTACAAAGTGAACAGATATCCATAGAACACTTAAGGACAAACTCCATGATTGCGGATCCGCTCACTAAAGGTCTAACACCCAAGGTCTTTCATGAGCATACTGCTCACATGGGTGTGCTACATTTTGAGGGATCTTGATTTTAGTGGGAGTTTCGTCGATTATGTAATTTATGTTCTATGTTTAATTGTAAAATACAAATACATTGTATTTGGATTTTCTGATCAGAAATAAAGTTTAAAATATTCAGTTTTGGTTACTTTGTACATTTAAGTTATGGTATGATCTCGTTCGGTAAAGTAGGACCAGTTGAAAATTGACATGCATTGACCAACTTCATGTAATTTTCATGCTACACTTTTCACAATGGGTCTATGTCATTTAGTTGTGTCAGTACGGGTGATCATTGATGGGTTTAGTTATGCTTATTATGACGAAAGCCTCTTTGGTTCCATGTGCTGATACGATTAATGGACGGGACAATTTGGATTAGGCTCAAGGTAATTATAATGACATTTTTGACGTCATAAAGTCTAACACACTCCTAAGGATACATGTGTGACCAGTGGGAGATTGTAAGATTTATGGGTCACATATGTAATTAATTAATAAAGTGTGTTAGGGTCATTATATAATTAGCCAATAAACTAGGGGTCAAATAATATATAATAGTGTATGGCTAAAGAGCATAATAATTATGAAAGTTAATAGTGTAGATACCAGGCGGTTTCTAATTTAATGAGGGGCTGAATTAGTAATACTGCAATTTGGGATATAACTAATAATAGTTATATATAGGGGTAGTGGTCCCCAAGGCAAACACAACAAGACTATTCAGTTTCACAAACCCTAAAGAGAAAATTCTCTGGTTCTCTCTATCCCCATCAAGAGAGCAAGGTCTTCAGGGTGTTTTGCTCAGGAAGATCACCCAACCCATTGGCTTCATCATCATCATCCCAGGATTTCATAAATGGCAATTCCCACAGGTACGCTTCCGCCTTTGGTTATTCATCATGTAATTGGCATGGATTATTGAGCATAAGGTTGTAGGATTTGTATTCCAACATCTAAACGTTTAATACAACGTAAGTAATGTGTGTCGTCCTAGCAATATTCAATTATTTTTTTCTCCATCTCAACACATAAATATTAATGGATCAAATATCAACATTAATCCACTCTAGTATGGCCATGCATTTCCACTGTCTCTCCATTGATAAGTTTGAAACACAACTCCTATAACGCACTCAGACTCATCCACATGTTTGTAGAAGATAACTTACTCTCAAATAGATAATATACAAATATTATCTTGCACTGTGGTTTCTAATTTGAATGTATTTTTAAGGACTATTTTTGTCAACTTCAATTGTTAGTTTTAAGTGAGTCTAAATAAGATTGACATTATATTTATCACGGAATACATTGATAGATGTTGTCACGTACGTACTGAGAGTTGAATTTTCAAAAGTTAATTTTTTTTTATCTTCATGCTCATACTTCCTTGTCTTTTTGTTACATGACTTCTTTATTTTGATGGAAGTTAATATTGATGATGTCTTTTCCGTTTGTATTATTTCCATATAATGATCATGGTTAGATGATGTTTTTATATCTTGTAGCAAACGATAAATGGCTTATTGTACCAAAATGTCTTTGTGTGCTTCACTTGATTTAGCATGCAATCAATGATTGGTCCAGTTGGCTTGTATAACATGTTTAGTGCTTTACTCTCGTGTTAGCACATAGAAAGCTTCATACTGTTTTGACCTTGAGTATCGCTGATTCTTTTTCCGCTACTCATTCGTTGTCAGAGCCGGCCTAAAGGTAAGGCTACCAAAGCAAGCACTTTAAAATTCTCTAAAAAAACAAAATTTATTTAACAATAAGGCCTTGAGTATTTTTTATTTAATAAAAATGATTCAGATTCTAATATTATTATAACTAAAACTGATAAAATTTTATATAAATTAAATAAAACATCGTATTTGTTATAAATTATTTAATACACTTTTTAGTACAAATGTTCATATGAGAAATATTAGTTATAAATTGACATGAGACAAGTAGTGAATATGTTGCTAACATGAGTTATTAGAGTAGTACAACTTATACACACTATTCTCTTCTTCAACTGAAAGATAGAAAATTTTATATGAGATTTTAATACTGTTATAAAACAATTGAAATGTCTTATTTCATTTTTTAAAAAATATAAAAAAAATAGATTTGAAAAATATTATTATTTATATTAAATAAATTTTCTATATTAATTAAATAAAAATATTAATAATTTATTTATTAACTTTTAAAAAGTTTCAGTTTGATAGTTTCGCGTTAGACATCGTAATGTGATGGACCGACCTTATTAATTGTCAGACGAAAGAGTAGCGGACAATCTCCTGTTTTGGCACATATTCAATAAGTGTACTACTCATATTGTTTAGACAATAATCATCAAATAATTTCTTTCATCACAAATCTAAAACATGGTATATCTTTGTAACAATAGTTACTTCAATACTATAGAAGAAAAATAACAAAATTTGTAGTCTATTGAAGGAAAAAAATTGTTTCGTGACCTTTTCGTTTATAAAGATTCAATTCTCTTTTTAATTATCGTCATTGGTGAAATTATTTCCTTTTAATTATTATTAAGAGATTTAATTATCTATTTTAATTATTATTAAGAGATTTGATAATTTGGCAACACCATAAAACCGTTGTTGTTGTCAATTTGAAAAACCGTTCTAGTAGAGGTAGTTACCAGTACGGTTTTTAAAAAGTGTTGCTGCTTCACAAAAAACCGTTGCGTTAGGCTAAGGCAACGCTTTGGTTCTCCACGGTCAGAAAACCGTTCTCGTAAATTACGGCAACGATTTTTTTACGTTAAGCAACGGTTTTTATGCATTGCAGTAGGGTAAAATGTTGTAGTGATTATATGAGACTATTATGCTCTAATGTTTTCTTAAAGATTAAAACTTGTTTTTAACTTAACAAGTGGTCCATTTTCTTTTTTTTTTTTGAGATGATTTGAGTATTAACAAAGTTGTTTCGATATTTTTTCTTGAGAAGTGAAAATTGTTTATATTTTTCGAGGACTCCAATGGACATTACATATTTTGCTCCTTAAAAAAAAATAAGGCAAATGATGCTATACATAAATATTATGATGAGTTTTTTTTTGGAATAGTTTTATAAGTAGTTCAATGTAGAATAATATTTAATATTGTTCGAAAATTCTAACAGACCATTGACAATATTTTTTTAAAATAATAGTTTGTGGTCTTTTTTGTCTATATGAATAAGAAAGTTATTCAATTAATGTCGATATTTCAAAACGAGGTATATTTTTTTTCTTCGTATTTTTATCAATGCAATATTATTTAAGTCTTTACGCGAAAAGTTATATATATATATATATATATATATATATACACACCACATGGCACATGTGCTAAAGTTAGATATCCAAATTTAATATTACCTATTGTGGAAAATGTTGAATCGTGAATATTTTTAATTTAGTTGTGAATCACATTTTTGAATTCTTGAATTCTTTAATTTTGAAGATGAAGTAGGGCGGCGGCACTTTCAAAAGTTCAGGTCACGAGTCTTGAATTCTTTAATATACATGTACATCGAGTCTAGTATTTTTTTTAATAAATTAAAAGGGGTTTCGTCCTTGTCATTTTTCTCTTGATTTATTTTTATCTTTCAGTACAACAGTGAAGTTCATATTGTTGTTGCTTGCAATGATGAACACAAAGACAATTTCTCCTTCTCAAAATAATTCACTACTTCACTATTGCTGTAAGATTCTACTTGCTATTGTGCTTTTTGTCTTGCAGATATTATCTCACACTGATGCATCTTCCTCAAAGTCAAAGGTTGAAGTGCTTGCTGGCTTTCAAGGTCCTCTTCCTTTTGAACTTGAAACAGGGTCAGCAATCTTAACCATTTCACTTTTTCTTTTTTTTAGGATATTTAATTTTTATTGCTTTAGCTTCATCTTTTTTAGTATACTAACAGAATTCATTTTTAATAGATATGTGGGGTTGGGAGAAACAGGTGATGACATGCAAGTGTTCTACTATTTTATCAAGTCAGAGAACAATCCTCATAATGATCCTCTTATACTATGGTTAAGCGGTGGTCCTGGTTGCTCTTCTTTTTCTGGCCTTGTCTTACAAATTGGTAACTTTCAATTGATAATTTATTATGTTTTTGTGAATCTTGTTTTGACAGTTTATAATTGCATAGTTGAATATGTATATCACAAATTATCCCTTGCATTTTGATTGTAAATCTTTTCTGATGCTGGTAATAATTTGAGAAAACAAAAGTGATTGACTACCTTCCATAAGTTCTATTCACCTTACTATAGAGTCTAATAGACTCGTCTCTACATGTCCAAACCACCTAACATGAGCTTCTACCATCGTTTTTACAATAGGTGCTACCCTAACTTTCATTAATGTAGTCATTCTTGACTCTATCTGGTCTAATTTTTCCATACATCCAATGCAACATTCACATCTTTGCTACACTTATTTTATCATCATGTTTGTTTTTTATCGTCCAACACCCCGTCTCATATAGCATCGCCGATCTTACAGTTGTGTGATAAAATTACCCCTTCAGCTTGAGCGATTCATTACTGCCCATAATGCAAGTTTTGCACCCACGAAGGACGAGCACAACTAGCAGGCATAATCTAGACGGCGATGCAGCAACCCTTGCTCATTTGACATTTTACTCGAGCTATACAATGTGTTGCTTCTAGGGAACAACCTAACATTAACACTATTATGTAGTTGATCCATGTCATAGAGATTTGAAGAAACTTTGCGTTGGTTGTTGACTACTAACACAACCTTCTCCTTTTATCCGGGCTTGGGACCGGCTAATATAGGCAGGATTATTGCAGCAGCTTACATTGTATGTATAAATATAAATCCTATAACAAACATTCATTAATCGCATAAAATGTAGCAAACATGGACTGCCCAAAAAATATGCACGACTCTTAACACTGAATTTTAGAGTTAACAATTTTTTCTGATAAGTATGCATTCTGTAATTCTTTGGAAAACCCTCCCTTGACAAATACCTATCAAAGAGGGACAACCAAGTCACCTAAATAATCCACCGAGCATCCTGCCCTACTCGATGTAGGACTCGGGCACCCCATAATTCTGAAGGGCCTATGATAGTATAGCCCAATGAGAATCGATGTCTTCACGACTGCATTCGACCTTTCTGGATAGGGGTGAAAATAACTGAAATTTTATTAGAAATAATAATTCCCTTGAATACTAAAGCAGAGAATCGAGGTCCCACCACCTGCCTTGTTGGGATTTGCAACAAGAATTAACCAGCAAAACATCAAACTATCAATTGCAAAACCATAAATTAAAACAGAGAATGTTATTCGTTTCAGCAAAAAACGGATAACGTCCTTGACCATAACTAAAAAACACAGAAAACAGAAAATATTGCTGAAAATGCAGAAAACGGAAAACGTTCAGCGTGCTCTTTTTTGTAGTTTAAAGAAATCAGTTTCTCAATCAAAGTAAAACCAAAATAAAGAAAGATAAAGGAAGAATAACACCATGATTCCTAGTATCTATCACTGTTGAGACTCAACAATACTAGTCTTTTCTTCACAATCTCTCTTTTTTACTCTTATGTAATCCCTCTTCTCTGAATTTCTATGAATCTAATTGCATAGGCCTCTCTCTCAATCAATATTCAGCAATTACAACAATCACTAGCTAAGGCAGTTTACAGTTTTATTTATATGATTCAAAAGAAAACTAACTCAACTAACTATAACTACATTTGTCATAACTGAATTGGCCAAATTCCGTTATAACTAACACTAGTTATTTGATTTGAAGCATATATTCACAATTGTCAACATTGACTCGATATTAGAATAATTCAATCATTGTCCTTATTGCCATTGCCTTAGTTTTACTCTTTTCGAAACCAACTATGTTCAAGCAATGCTTGAACTTATTTTCTGAAAGTGATTTGGTGAAGGTACAACAGGATTGTAATTGTATAGCACTTTAATTGTCATAATATATTGAAACACAATTCTGATTTATTCCTAGTTCTCCAATCAGTCCTTTCATCCATAAAACTTTTTTAACGCCTTTAGTAAGAACAATGAATTCAACTTGAGTTGTAGAAAGAGCTACCATTGACTGTGTAATTTCTCTCCAACATACAGCAGTCCCATATAGAGTGAAAACATTCCCAGAAAATGATTTTCTAGTGTCCATGTTTTCAGCATAATCCAAGTCCATGTATCCTTTGATTGGTTACTTGCCATGATGAGTGTTTTTTAACTTTAGTCCTATTGTCAAAGAACCATTTAAATACCTCATAATCCACTTGAATGCTGACCAATGTAGTGCTCTCAGATCAGTCATAAATTTGTTGACAACATTCACAACATAAGCCAAATTTGGCCTACTGCAGATCATTCTATATATTATGCTGCCAACTCCACTAGCATAAGGAATGATACTCATTCTTTGTCTTTCCTCATTAATCTTAGGTGAGTCTTGCTTGCACAATTTGAAATTTTGTCCAAAAGGAGTAGTAACATGTCTTGCCTCATGCATTCTATATTTAGTGACAACTTTCTTCAAGTAGGTAGCCTGTGAAAGAAATAATTCCCCCTTCATTTTGTTTCTATTAATGTCCATTTCTAAGATCCTCTTGGCTTCTCCAAGTTCGTTCATCTCAAATTCATTGCTAAGGTCAGAATTAAGCCTTTTAATTTGGTCCTTATTTGAACTTGCAAGGAGAATATCATCCACATAGAGTAATAGGTAAGTGACAACTTGTTTTTCACCATTTCCTTTCAGAATGTAAACACAGCTGTCAAAGTTGCATCTTTGGAAACCAATTCTTGTCATGAAATCATCAAACTTACTATACCATTTTCTAGGATTTTCCTTTAGGCCATACAATGACTTCTTTAGAAGACAAACCTTGTTGGTGCCTATAGCAAATCATTCAGGTTGCTGCATATAAATGGTTTCTTCAAGATCACCATGTAGAAATTTTTTTTTGACATCCAGGTGCTCTAATTTCAAGTCTTGTTGAGTTATAATGGAAAGCATAATTTTGTTTGAACGATGTTTTACAACTGGTGTAAATACTTCATTGAAATTTATTCCTTCAAGTTGAAAAAATCCCTTTATAACTAATCTTGCTTTGAACCTTATCTTCTCTTGTCCAAGAATGCCTTTCTTTCTCTTGAACACCCATTTTGATCTAATTATCTTTTGACTCTTAGGAATGTCAACTAAAGTCCAAGTTTGATTATTTTCTAATGATTGCATCTCTTCATTCACAATTGTCACCCAAACTTCTTTGTCTTCACTATTAATGGCTTTTTTGTAGTTGCTTGGTTATTCTTTTTCAAGATCTTCAACAACACTTAGAGCATAACAAATTAAATTTGTTTGACCATATCTGACTAGAGGCTTGATAATTTTTCTTTCTATATCCCTTACCAAGTTTTAATTGACCATATCTGGTTCTCACGCAACATTATCATCAAGTGGTGTATCATTCATGTCTCTTTGATTAGTCTCTTGGTCTTCAGGTGACTCGACCTCAATTGGAACACTTTTAGTATTGTTGCATGAAGTGTTGTCTTACTGATGTTCTTCGTTTTTGCATAACTGAAACGGATAATGTTCTCCGTTTCTGCAGAACTGAAATGGAGAATGTTCTTTGTCAATCATGGGCATTCTTGTTTCATCAAACCCTATATCTCTTGATATGATGCACTTAGGCACACCTTGGTCAATTCTCCACAACTTGTAATCTTTTGTTCATTTAGGATATCCAATGAAAACACATTTGACCGCTTCAGGATCCAATTTATCTTGCTTTGGGGGAACAAATGCTTAGGAGCCAAATACTTTCAGATTTGAGTAGTCAACTGATTTACCAATAGATGAAGGGCATCTATTGATCAAGTACATTATTGTAACTACAACTTCTCCCCATAATGTTTTAGGCAGCCATGCATTCAAGATAGTACATCTTACCATCTCCAAGATTGTTTTGTTCATCATTTCAGCAATGCCATTTTGTTGAGAGGTTCCTGCAATTGTTCTATGTCTTTGAATTCCTAAGTCCCTTACTTCCTTTAGCAGTACCTCATTGTCATTGAACATTCTAAATATGATTGTTCCCTTGCCTTGTAACTTACATGATTTGTTGTTGCCAAGCAAAACGACTCCACCATCACGAAGATCTATTGATTCAAAATAATCTTTTCTTGGACACATGTGGATAGTATATCCCGAGTCTAATACCTAGTTCTTTTCACCTTCATAATTTGAAATCATCAAGGTCTCTGCACATTCATAACCAGAATCAACAAGTGCAGCATTTCCAGAATCTTGAGAGTTTCTTGATTCATTTCTTTTTGGGCAATCTTTCTTGAAATGTCCCTTCTTGCAACAATGGAAACATTTATACTTCCCTTTAGATTTATTTCTTGAATTTGACCTATGTTTATTCTCATTTGATCTTTTCATGTCAGTTCTTCATCTGGTCACATTCAAACTTTCAGCGTGATTATCATTCTTGATATCATGCCTTTTATAGCTTTCTTTTGTCCAGATTGAGACATGCATTTCTTCAAGAGTATTTGTTTATTCTCTTCCAAACATGATAGCATCCTTGAAATGTTCGTATGAACTAGGCAGAGCATTAAGTAGGATTAGAGCTTTGTCTTCATCATCTAACTTGACTTCTAAATTTTCTAAATCATCAAGAATCTTATTAAAATCAACAACTTGTACTCTAACAGGTTTTTCTCCATCCACTTTAAATGAGAACAATTGTTGTTTCAAGAAGAGCCTAATGAAAATTGATTTAGACATGTAGAGAGATTCAAGTTTAAGCCATAAGGCTGTTGTTGTTGGTTCTCTTTCAACTTCCCTTGAAGCTTTGTCTCCAAGACACAAGATGATAGTACTCTTTTCTTTTTTCAATGAGTTCTTCCTTTTCATGAGTAAACATTGTTGCAGCAAGAGTTGATTCACCCTTCAACGCATTCACTAAACTTTGTTGTACCAGAACATCATGATTCTTTTTCTTCTATAGACCAAAATCATTTGATCTATTGAACTCAATATCAATCTTTGTGGTTCCAACCATTGTTGCTCCTTCCCACACACAGCGCCATTTGTTAAAACAACATTGGGATCTGCAACAAGAATTAACCAACAAAACAGAAAACTACCAATTGCAAAACCAGAAATTAAAATGGAGAATGTTCTTCGTTCCAGAAAACGATCAAATTTCTTAACCAAAACTAAAATACACAGAAAACGGAGAACGTTGTTGAAAACACAAAATAGATAACGTTCAACGATCTTCTTTTTATAGTTTAAAGATATCACTTTCTCAATCAAAGTAAAACCAAAATAAAGAAAGATAAGGGAACAATAACACCAATAACACTAAGATTTATGTGTTCAATCTCAATAAATAAGACCTACGTCACAGACAAGCAAACAAGAGAATTCTCTATCGATATTTGCATTTTTAAGGTTAAGCCATATCAAGATTGTTCTCTTCCTAGTATCTATCATTGTTGAGACTCAGCAATACTAGTATTTTCTTCACAATCTCTCTTTTTTACTCTTCCTTAATCTCTCTTCTCTGAATTTTTACAAATCAAATTGCATAGGTCTCTCTTTCAATCAATATTCAACAATTAAAACAACCACTAGCTAAGGAAGTTTACAACTTTATTTATATGATTCAAAAGCAAACTAACTCAACTAACTATAACTACCTTTATCATAACTGAATTGGTTAACACTTAACCATAACTACCTTTGTTAACACTTAACCATAACTAACACTAGTTATTTGATTTGAGGCATATATTCACATGCCTAAATGCCCAAAAGCCCCGACTATTTTCAAAGGATTGATGACTTTCTAAGGCTCACATTTTATTTATACGCAACATGCGTTATATATTAATTACCTAAATAACTAAACTCTTTGTAAACTATTAACCGAACATAAGCTTGAAATTGTTATTCTGTGAGATATAAGACTTTAACATTGCATTTGTATCCTTTTTAGATTGTTCAAAACTTTGTACCAATGTCACAATAAGAAATTTGAATTAAATTTTGCACAAAAAATAAAGAAAAGATGTGGCTTATTTGAAACACAAATCAACTTGTTACATTCTTATCAAATTGAAATACAATCATACTATAGCTTATCACTAGAATTGAATGTTAATAGGTCCAGTTGCATTTGAAATTAAGGAGTACGACGGGAGCGTGCCTAATTTGGTCTTGAGGCCACAATCTTGGACTAAGGTTTTCATATATTTCTTTCGGTGATTTAATTATTGCAGGTTGATTTACTGTTAATAATGGTGTTTATGATATTTTGGTTAGGCATCCAACATTATTTTTGTAGATTTGCCACTTGGAACTGGTTTCTCATATGCAAAAAATGTAACTGCTCACCGAAGCGACTGGAAATTAGTTCACCATACTCATCAATTTCTTAGGAATGTATATTTATTATGCTATTTACCATGTTACTATTATTGTTATATTTTTTGTCACACTTTGATTTTGTATTTATTGTTTATTTTATGAGAATCAATATTGGCTAAATACCACATGTAGTCCCTTAACTTAATTTCAGTTAACGTTTTAGTCTTTTATCTTTTTTTTT
>JBBPBT010001178.1:2002513-2060960 GCA_037974875.1 Cicer bijugum | reverse complement strand
TATTTTAAAATATCAACAATATTATTCTTATTTTTTTGCAAAATTTCAAAAAATTAATAAAAAATTTCAATTAAAACCCATAAAATTAATTATCATCCTCAATATAATACAATTTCATCAAATTCATAACTTAAATTTTTAAATAAACTCATATTTTCATTTCTAACAACATCAAATAAAGAATACAAGTATAAGTTTATTTGAAGATTTGAGCTACAAATATGATAAAGTTTATTTTATATTAAAGAATGTAACTAAATTTACGAGTTTCGTTTTGAAAATTTTGATGAATTTTTTTTAAAAAAAAGGATAATATTGTTAACATTTTAAATTATAAAAGATTAAATTGTCACTTAAAATTAAAATAAAAGACAAAATAGGAAAAAAAAAAAAAAGATAAAAGACTAAAACGAAATTAAGTTAAGGGACTACATGTGGTATTTACCCATCAATATTCATTATGCTACTATTCATGTTACTAAAGTCGTATCGAGTTTAATTGTCATGTATCACCGGAGTAAAAAAATTGTACACCATGAGCCTATTGCAACTATTCATGGACATGATTTTAGAGTTAGTAATGGTAATAGTTAAACATCTCTAATGATCAATAGTTATGATTAACTGACGGTGTAAAAACTAAAAACTTTATGCTGATCATGTATATAAATTAAATTCTTATCATATTTCTTATCACACTTTTATTTTTCTATGTTTATTGTTTACTTTAGGACAATCATATCATAACTATGGTTCAAAATAAGTTATGTTCTTTTGAGCATTTTCTTAAAAACTGCTGCAACATTTATTTGTATTTGTAGTGGTTGATTGATCACCCTGAATTTCTTTCAAATAAATTCTACATTGGAGCTGATTCATACTCTGGCATTCCTATCCCCGCCGTTGTTCAAGAAATTTCAAATGGTAAGAAATTCTAAATTGCTCAATTTCTTTATATTCACTGTCAAGATAGTTGTACCATTACGCTGTTATTAATAATGATTACCATTTCCTCATTTAAAAAATGACGATGAAGCTGAAATTTTTTTTAATCAATTTATTCCTTCTACTCTAATACATTAATTAATTGCATTCTTCTTTGAAAGTGAGCAAAGAAAAAAGAAATTAGCCGTATATTAATAGCTGATTCATATTTTTCCATTTCTTTGATAATTACCAGGAAATGAAAAAGGTCTCCAACCATTGATAAATCTCCAGGTTTCCAATCACAATAGTTTCTTCTACTAGATTATTACCGACGAAAAAAATAATCTAGAAAAGGTTTTTTGGAAACCACAAATATGTTTGTTTCCATAAATCTTGTTATATGCACTAAGAAGTCTAAATCAATCTTAATTTTTTAGGGATATTTGTTGGGGAACCCCATAACAACACGAAATGAAAAAAATGATCAAATCTCATATGTTCACGGAATGGGACTCATCTCTGACGAACTCTACGCGGTAATATTAATATGAATTTAATTTATATATACAGATAGTGTAAACGTATACAGTCACATATTTGTTGGAATTAATTAACTAATTAATCAATACAAGATATATACTCATGTAAAAGATTATAATTATAATTATACTATATTGTGTATGACAAATAAATATAGAGCATGCATATAAATTAGGATATTAGGAATAACTAGAAATATGGCTTTTGTCGCTCAATAGTAATCCTCTATTGACATGTAGTTCTTTCAGCCGTTTTTAATTCTTAGCTCAACCGACAAAACGTCAATATTATTAAGTTGGACATCGGATTCGAATTTGATACCTCAGTTATTGTGATTTTCTGGTGGTAATTATAGCATCTCATTTATAGACAAAACAAAAACAATTGTTGTGCAATTATATTTAATGAATGAAGTTATGCTTAGTGATCTACCATTATCTATTGACAGTCACTACAGAGAAATTGCAAAGGAGAGTATACTCATGTGGATTCCAAAAATGAGTTGTGTTTAAGGGATGTCCAGTACTTTCAAGAGGCAAGTAATACACCATGTCATTTTTATCATAACAATCCCTTCAGTTCTCTCTTGTTATCAATTCAACTAGGGTCTGTTTGTTACTGACTTTTAGTAAAAAAATCACTTTTTTTAAATAAAATAATCATTTTTATTTGTTTGATATATTTTATAAATTATTGAATGTCAAAATCACTATTTTTTGAATCGGTAACAAAGAGGCCAAAATCACTTTGTTTGATATATAGTTATACTGTTATTTTGTATCTTCAGTGCCTTTCAGGAATTGAGAAATCCAACATTTTGATGCCCTTATGTAAAGATGATGGGCATGCGTGGAGAAGATATTTAATTCAAGACATGAAGAGATTTAGTTCTCATCTCAAAGTGCCTGAATTAAATTGCCAGGTAATTTTTCATTTAAATATAATTTTAGTTTCTTCAATTGTGACATTTTTATTTTAATCTCTATCAATTTTTTTGTTTTAAAACAGGCTCTACAAATTCAAAAGTTATTGTTTTTAGTTGTTGACCTTAGTTTATTAAACCACGTGGCGTAATTTTATTGGGTCACATGAATTTAAAAACTAAAAACAATAATTTTTTAATATATAGAGATTAAATTCAAACAATAAGACTTACATGGATTAAGACGCTATAATTTTAAACACTAAAATTATATTTAAATTTTTTTTTTCATAACTTGTCTAACTTGAAGCATAACACATAATATTAGTTCATAATATTCAAATTTGATTTTCTCAATTTTGATTATGTCGTAGAGTTACGATGCTTACCTTGCCGCTAAATGGGCTAATGACGAGCGTGTCCGCAAGTCGTTGCAGATTCGAAGGTTTGATACGATCATCATTATAAACTCATTATATGTAGTTATTTTGTAATGCTTCATCGCAAATGAAAATAAATACTTTAGTCAATGTTACATTACAAATATTTTTATATTTGAGTCCAATGCATATTAATGTACATAGCTTTGAACACTGCAGGGAACCATTGGGGAATGGAAACGCTGTTACAGTAGTGATTTTGAGAAAGATATATTGGATGGTTTTGAGTTTCACATAAACCTAAGCAAAAAAGGATACCGCTCTTTGATATACAGGTGGAGATTTTCTTTTTAATGTAGTGCTTGGTTTTAAATTATGGTGGTTATAACAATTATGCTGCAAACCTTTATATTACGTACAATTGCAACATAAATTACAGGTGTGATGTCTGTGTAGAAATTTCAAAATCCAGAATATTGCAGCCGCAATTTAAAACCATAATATAGCGTATATTTCTTTTAAAACCAGTGTACTAACCATATATGTAATGTTTTTCTTTGATTTGATTCCACTAAATTTTACAGATTTCTTTAGAAGGTGAAGTAATCTTAACTAGAATAGATCTAGAGTATCCAAGTTTGAAATTGACTGAAACAATTTTTGGCTAAATGTTTCTTACTCCAACTAAGAATTATTGACACCTTTTCTCTACGAATTGAATGTTTAAGACCAAAAAATTGTTAATAAGAAAATCAATTCTTGATGTAACAATACATTCATGATTTATTATGCACGTGATAGTAACTGTTGGGGAGTCCGGAGGAGCACAACAATTCGGAATGAGCTAAACAATGATTTATTAGGTGTATGGGTCATTCTCCTTATATATCCAATACAACCTCTATTCCTGGAAAATGTGGGACTAACAACTCATAATTGAATACCCAACAATCTCCCCCTCAATTATGAGTCCCCACCACTAGACTTGATCCAAGTATTGACCACTTGACCACTAGACTTGATCCACTTGATCCGAGTCCTTTTTGGTCCACCACTAGACTTGATCCACTTGTTGGGGAGTCCGGAGGAGCACAACAATTCGGAATGGGCTAAACAATGATTTATAAGAGACTTTAGACACCACATATCAATCCAAAACCTTAAGGCATTAAGTGTATGGGTCATTCTCCTTATATATCCAATACAACCTCCATTCCTGATCAATGTGGGACTAACAACTCATAATTGAATGCCCAACAGTAACATCAACAATGACATTTCATCATTAAGCACATGCTAATAGCGAATTTTTTATGGAAACTCCTCTGTTGATGCAGTGGGGATCATGATATTATTGTACCTTTCACGTCTACTCAAGCATGGATAAGGGCTTTAAACTATTCTATTGTGGATGATTGGAGACCATGGTTTGTAAATGGTCAAGTGGGAGGGTAAGCATGAAATTTAAATATAATAGTATTACTCTTTCAGGAATAAAATTTAAGCAAAAAAAGTTTATGTATATTAACTTTTATCCATTGAAATCAAGTTATTGAGGTTCAATTAGACTCATTTGATCTCAACATGTATTTTAATCTTAGCCAATAATTTATCATGTGTACAGATACACGAGGACTTATTCGAATCAAATGACGTTTGCAACTGTGAAGGTAAAGAAATTACAAATTAAATCACATGTACTCTTTTGTTCTTTTAAGGAAAAAAAACTCAATTTGGTGAAATACTTGAGATTGTGCAAATTCACTATATCAATTTTTTATGTAATTAATTGCAGGGTTCAGGACATACAGCTCCTGTGTACTCTCCTGAGCAATGTTTTGCTATGTTCACTAGGTGGATATCACATTTGCCTTTGTAATCAATGATAGTGGCGTACTAAATCATTGTAAGTAATAATTGAAATGGTAGTATCAAGTATTGAACTCAAGGCATTTTACTATCAAATTATGTTTAATTACTAAAATTGAACAAAAAGTTTCCGAATAGATGGAAATAAGATTTAAAATTAACAAGAGTAATAGAATTGAACTTTTATAATAAGAAAAATGTCAGGGATGAGTTTCACTTCAAGTCCAACCTTAGTTTTTAATTTGATCATAGTTACTAAATTTCTTTATAAAATTATTACCGAATTCTCTTTATTATTTATGCCCTAATGTCTTCCAAAGTAACTCCTAATTCTTAGTGGTTATAAGATTAGGATTAAGTCTTACAGTACATGAATTGTCTTATTAAACTACTATTTTTGCAACTAATTTAATTGTTTCATGATATGCATATATCCTAGACTATAATATCATGAATTTCTCATCTCAAACATTCATAAAGTTCACTTCCATTTCAAAATACGAATCGAAGAACATTTTAAATTTGATCAAACAATAAAAAGCATTAAACACAGAGATGGAAAAAATAATTCAATAAACTCATTCATATAGCTTGAAATCAAATCATAAAATTAAGAGTTTCATTTTATTTCACTCATCCCTAACAAATAGAGTTTAGTTACTCATGATAGAGATACAAATGATAGAGATCAAACAAGAGTTACAAGAAAGATTCATGAATGATTCTTGATAAAACTGCTACAATGGTGTTTGAAACAATCGTCTATGAGTTTCTCTACTAGCACACAAGTCTTCAAACTCCCAAATATCCAAGATATGAAAATATTTTGGAAATGAGTCTCGGGCCCAGGCTTCTCGCTTTAAGCGCACATCTTATGTCTGGCGTTTAGTGCATTTGTCTCTTCTTTTGTGTCCGAATTTGATTTGGATGTCTTCATGAAAGTTGTAGCTATGAATATTAGCTTTCATTTGCATTTAGTTTGACTCCAATTGGACCTTTAAAACTCCAGATATGGCTGAAATATTCCACATAGATCGTGTTGATTTCTCACAAAAATTCAGTTTTTCTTTAATTATAATCACATTTGAGATAGAAAAAAATTGTGTCTAAATATAAACTTCTTTCAAATTATTGGATGTATTTTTTTTTCCAAACCTACCCTCTTATTAGAATTATTAATTTATCTTACAAAACAGAAAAGTCAAATTAAATATATTCATACGACACATAAAATTAACAAATGAAATTCATTACTTATTTTCGTAATATACTTAAAAAAAATTATAAAAAAAATAAATAAATTTTGATCTCTAATTAATTAATTACAGACATTTTACTAAATAAAAAATCATAAAACTCTTCATTACCAAAACATAGATGCTTATGATTGAGGACATAAAGTATGTGTTTGTAAAATGTAAGATGGATTAGTATGATCATTAAACTTTCTTGTTGTATTATTGAAACTTGAATTGCTTACGAAAAAAAGGTTAGACAAGTGTATTCGTAATGAAGATCGGATATAGTATTGGTATAGTGTCTCTTGTTTTACGTTGCCTAAAATAAAAGTATATCACTTTCTATTGATAATGGATTTCAAGCAAATAATGAGACAACATGCATCATCTTCTATTAAATTCTTGAAGACTTGCTTAATCTAAAAATCAGGCTTAAGGCTTGGAATAAGGATGACTTTGGGGATGTAAATAATAATGTTTCAAGTGGCTTTAAAAAATTTAGAGCATATTTGCCACTACCCAAAAAGAAAACTACAAATCAAAATGTTGTCTCTCATTACACCATAAAATCGGGGACTAATTATAGTTGATGTTACAACCGCCACTATTAACATTATATATATATATATATATATATATATATATATATATATATATATATATATATTTTATTCTTATATATTGTAAGGAGAAAGTTGGACTTATACCTTCCAACATATTAAAAATTTAAATTTATCTCTTTAATTTTCTTTCAATTAATTGTAAAAGAAAATTACTCTAAAACCTTATCCACTCAACAAAATTTTCAGTAAGTAACCTTCACTACGCCAAAAATGACATTTAACAGCGCCCCTTTTACAGCGCTTGGTAAACACAAGCGCTGTTGAAAATATATTTTAAAAATAACAGAGCCTTTTACAGCGCTTTTTCTGACAAGCGCTGTAAAAGATGCGCTGTTGTATGTCTTATAACGTTTGCGCATAACGTTATAAGGCTTTTACAGCGCTTGTCAAAAAAGCGCTGTAAAATGAAGCGCTTTCGCGTATTATTTTACAGCGCTTTTCTCACAAGCGCTGTAAAAGGCATGCGCTTTCAAATAATTGAACTACCTATTACAGCGCTTTTTCCACAAGCGTTGTAAAATACATGCGCTTTCGTTGAATTTAACTACCTATTACAGCGCTTTTTTCACAAGCGCTGTAAAATACATGCGCTTTCATGGAATTTAACTACATATTACAGCGTTTTTTTCGCAAGCGCTGTAAAATGCATATTTCAAATAATTATATACGTTGGAAACCCTCATATCATATCCTCTACATCTTTCAAAACCCTAATATCCTCTACGTACTGTGCAGCCATCTACGTTGTCTCAGGTATTTTTTAATTTGTTTTTGTCAAAAAATCTTTATAATCTCTTCTACACATATATACCACACGATCTGTTATGTTTTAAATCTCTTCTACACATATATACCACATGATCTGTTATGTTTTGAAATTGTCAAAAATTGTCAAAAACTCATATCACGTGATCAGTTCTGTTTTGAAATATTTTCTGTATTGAAATTGTTATTAGATATGTTGATATTGGTTTATTTTTGAAACTTGTTGATATGTTTTGTATTGAAAGCTTATTAGTTTATTATTTTTGTAAGCTTATTAGTTTATTAGTTTATTAGTTTTGTAAGCTTATTAGCTTATTAGTTTATTAGTTATGTATTGAAAGCTTATTAGTTTTGTAACTGCATTTATATAGGTGGTATAATATGGATAGGAAATGGATGTCAGCCAATCGATTGTCAAAAGAGTATGAAATTGGAGTGAAGGAGTTTGTTGAGTTTGTAGTGAAGAATGCAAAAGATCCAAATAGAGTAGTTTGTCCTTGTTTAAAATGTTGTTTTGGTAAACGTGTTAGAGAAGATGAATTAGAAGTACATCTAATATGTAATGGAATTGATCAAAGCTACACATGTTGGATAAGACATGGTGAGAAAAAAAAAAGGAAACATTAGTTTTGAGAATAGTTCGACATATGCTTCAACTGACTTCGATACAGATACATATGAGTATGACCGAGTTGATGAGACCGCAAAAGCAGTTGAAGAAGATCTTCGAGATTGTCCTAAAATGTTTGAAAGTTTGTTGAGTGATGTAGAGAAAGAATTATATAATGGTTGTACTAAATTCACAAGACTATCAGCGATATTAAAGTTGTACAACTTAAAAGCGAGTAATGGATGGTCTGATAAAAGCTTTACAGAATTATTAACACTCATAAAAGATATGTTGCCAGATGATAATGATCTTCCCAGTCGAACCTATGAGGCTAAACGAATTTTGTGTTCTATTGGCATGAGTTACGAAAGGATTCATGCGTGTCCTAACGATTGCATTTTATTTCGAAATGAATATGAATTACTTAAGGCGTGTCCGAAATGCAGTGTCTCTCGATATAAGAAGAAAAAATCTACTCCAGCAAAAGTCGTGTGGTATTTTCCTATAATACCAAGATTTTGGCGCATGTATCGCAGTGAAGAAGATTCAAAACACTTGACATGGCATGCAGATGAAAGAATTAGAGATGGAATGTTTCGACACCCTGCAGATTTCCCACAATGGGCAAAAATTGATCACGAGTATCCTGAATTCGGGATAGAGTCAAGGAATCTAAGACTTGCACTTTCTACTGATGGAATGAATCCACATGGTTTTCAAAGCATCTCACACAGCACGTGGCCTGTGATTTTGGTAATATATAACCTACCTCCATGGTTATGTATGAAGCGTAAGTTTATGATGTTGTCTCTGTTAATTTCTGGACCCAAACAACCGGGTAATGATATCGACGTATACTTGACTCCTCTAATCGAAGATTTAAAACGTATGTGGGAGACAGGTGTGGAAGTTTATGATGGGTATAAGAAAGAATGTTTCAATTTGAAGGCTATGTTGTTCGGCACAATTAATGATTTTCCAGCATATGGTAATTTATCAGGATATAGCATTAAAGGTCAGTGTGCATGTCCTATATGTGAAGAGAGTACAAATTGGATGCGGTTGAAACATTGTAAGAAGAATGTGTTTCTTGGACATCATAGATTTTTACCTTATAGTCATCAGTATCGTGGGTGGAGAAATGCATTTAATGGAAAATCAGAGAAAGGTAAAGCTCCTTTAGCACCGACTGGATATCAAATACTTGAAAAAGTACAAGGTTTGACCAATAAATTTGGCAAACCTTTTGCGGGAGAGCTGGTCAAAACTGGATGGAAGAAAAAGTCAATTTTCTTTGAATTGCCATATTGGAAGACATTGTATATAAGACATTTCCTCGATGTGATGCATATTGAAAAAAATGTATTTGATAGTGTTATTGGTACATTACTCAATGTTCCAGGAAAGTCTAAAGATGGCATCAACGCAAGATTGGACTTGGTCGATATGGGAATAAGAAATGAATTGGCTCCAGTAAAGAAAGGAAATCGCACATATCTACCTTCAGCCGCTCATACTCTATCTAGAAAGGAAAAAATTGTTTTATGTAAATTTCTACACAAAGTTAAAGTTCTAGAAGGATACTCTTCAAACATTAAAAATTTGGTTTGTGTGAAAGACCTCAAGTTAAAAGGTTTGAAGACCCATGATTGTCATATTCTAATGGAGCATTTGCTACCAATAGGTATACGTTCCATTTTACCTAAAAAAGTTCGACTAGCCTTAACTAGATTATGTTTCTTCTTCAGAGAAATTTGTAGTAAAGTGATCGACCCTCAGAAATTACCGACATTGCAGAGGGAAATTGTTGTTACTTTGTGTGAGCTTGAAATGTATTTCCCACCCTCATTTTTTGATATAATGGTTCACCTTACTGTTCATCTGGTTAAGGAGACACAACTTTGTGGGCCAGCTTATATGAGATGGATGTATCCGATGGAACGATATATGAAAATATTAAAAGGGTACGTAAAAAGTAGAAGTCGACTAGAAGGTTGTATTGCTGAACGATGCATTGTTGAAGAGGCTGCTGAATTTTGTACTGAATATTTGTCCAATGTTGAATCCATAGGGCTTCCCATGTCTCGTCATTCGGGAAGAATATCAGGAGAAGGGATAATTGGAAGGAGACTGCTGACTATATCAAGGATAGAATGGGAACAGGCACAATTGTATGTTCTGCACAATGATGATGAGGTTCAACCATATGTTACAATACACATGGATCAGTTATCTCGTTTGAACATGAATAGGAATCAAAATGGGATAACTCGAGAGCACAATCGATGTTTTATAACATGGTTAAAAAATCACATAAAGTCAAAGTTTGATTTAGACCCCGGATCAATTTCACAGAGATTGAGGTGGCTAGCAAATGGTCCGAGCTTACATGTCTTTTCTTACACTGGTTATGTTATTAATGGCTACACATTTTATACCAAAGAACAAGATGATCATACCACTATGCAAAATAGTGGAGTCACTCTCGTAGCTGAAGCGATGCATGTCTCCAGTGCAAAAGACAAAAACCTAATATATGCAAATCTATCATATTTTGGGGTTATCGAGCGCATATGGGAGTTATACTACACAATGTTTCGTGTTCCCATATTTGGTTGCAAGTGGGTCGATAATAATAATGGCGTTCGGATTGATGAGTCAGGATTCTTGCTTGTGGATTTTAATAGGGTGGGATACAAAGACGAGCTTTCATTTTAGCGTCGCAAGCTCAACAAGTGTTTTATGTCACTGATCCTTCTGATGATAAATGGTCTGTTGTCCTATCGACCTATAAAATAAGTGATGATAACAATAATGATGAAGGTGTTGGTAATGATCTTTTATTTGCAACATCACAACAACCACATGAAATTGATTCAACTGATGACGGTTTATATCTTAGAGATGATCATGATGAGCGAATTTGGATTAATCCATCGTTTCGTATTGTAAATGGAAAAACAAATGTGAATCCCACCATGAAAAGAAAAAGGGCATCTTAATGTACATATTTAATTGTTTTATATAAGCCATGCATATAATCTGAATTATTGTTGTAATCTGAATTATTGTTCTATTCTGGTTTTATTGTTCTATTCTGGTTTTATTCTGGTTCTAATCTGAATTATTGTAATCTGAATTATTGTTCTATTCTAGTTCTATTATGGTTCTATTCTGGTTCTAATATGAATTATTGTTCTATTTTGGTTTTATTATGGTTCTAACTAGTGATTCAATTAGGACTTAAGTGCATGTTTATGTAAATTTGGACAAACACAAAAATAACATACTGAGGCCTTTTACAGCGCTTTTTAAAAATAGCGCTGTACAAGGTCCTTTTAAAAATAAAATAGACATTTTACAGTGCTCGTCTTAACAAGCGCTGTAAAAGGCCCTTTTAAAAATTAAATAAAGATACATTTTACAGCGCTTACATTATAAAGCGCTGTAAAAGACTCTTGTAATTTAAAAGCGCTTACATTTACGAAGTTCACTTAATTCAGATTCGAACCGAGGCCTTCCAAGTGGTATCTGTTGGAGAACTTTAATGTATTCAACAATAATTGGTGTCTGATGGAGACCTTTTACTGTGCTTATTGGGAAAAGCGCTATAAAAGACTCTTTGATAAATAAAATAAATAGACCTTTTAAAAATTATGGCATAGTCTTTTTGTTAGTCATGAGGATTTTTTAAAATAAAGAGACCTTTTACAGCGCTTATTTGAATAAGCGCTGTAAAAGGCTTTAAAAATAATATTCATCAGATACCTAACATGACTTTCTCTAACAGGATTTTCTTCAAACACCTTGTACGCATCATGGGAATCCCCAAAAACACATTGTTAACAAAAACATCAGACCCATTGTTAACAAAAACATCAGACACATTGTTAACAAACCCATTTTTCGCAACATGGCAATGAACCTGAAGATCAAGTTACGATTTAAGCTTTGATAAAAATGGTGTTGAGGTGGAGATTGAATTGTGAAAGAGTAAGCTTTGATGTTTGCGAAGAAGATGCATAAAAGGACTTTGAGGTGGAGTTTGGTGAAGAGGAAGAGATTTTGGTGAAGAGGAAGAGGAAGGGTGTTGAGGTGGAGTTTGACGAGACCAGTTACAGAGCTTGTTTAAAAAATAACATAACAAAAAACAAAAATAACATAAAAAAACAATAAGGCCTTTTACAGCGCTTGTTTGAACAAGCGCTGTAAAAGGCTTTAAAAAAAACATTCATATAACATAAAAATAAAGAGTCCTTTTACAGCGCTTGTTCTAATAAGCGCTATAAAAGACACTTTTAAAAATAAAAGTAAAGAGTCCTTTTACAGCGCTTATGTGTACAAGCGCTGTAACAGGCTTTAAAAAAAACATTATTTAACATACTAAAACAATGAGGTCTTTTACAACGCTTGTTGGGAAAAGCGCTGTGAAAGATCCTTTTAAAAAATTAAATAAGGACGCCTTTTAGAGCGCTTTTGTAACAAGCGTTGTAAAAGGTTTAGGCCTTTTAGAGCGCTCTTTGCAAAAGCGCTGTAAAAGGGTTATAAAAAAGCGCTGTAAAAGGGTTATATATATAACAGTAACCTCTTTAGTTTCCTCTTCATTACGTAAACTACACTATCATCTTCTTCATCGTTCTTCTCTTCTTTTGCAAACCCTATAATCCCATCCATTACGAACTGTATTTCCACGATCATCTCCTTCATTTCGAACCTTATTTCCATCCAAGATCATTTCGAACCGTATATTTTCATTGAAATACTTAACCCTCATTACGTATTTCTTCAAAATGTTTTTCTGTGAACCCTATTGCTGTGAACCTTATTGCTGTGAAATTTCTGCGTTCGCTCTTTTCTTCGCATTTCATCTTTCTTCGAACCATTATTCAGGTATTGATGTTATTTATTTTTTGTAATGATTAAAATGCATGTTGAGCTTGTTTAAAATATATATACTGATACATGTTGAGCTTGTTTAGAATAATGCATGTTGAGCTTGTTGATGTTATACTAAACTGCATGTTGAACTTGTTGTAGTTAAATGGATACAAACAAAGAAATAGAATGTCGCACTAAGTTTGAGGTTATAGTATACTATACTCTGTTTGCTGTATATTTTTTTAGCTTTTTTTTAATAGCATGTACTTATTATATGAGTTTATTAGGTTGGGTGGAATGAGAGTGGTCAGCCAATTGACCCCAACAGCGCAATGTTTGTAAGTTACATTGGGGCTGTTGTTCGACAAAATATTCCAATTACGATTGACGATTGGAGAGATAAGGTGTTGAAAGATGCCAAAGATATAATATGGAATGATATTCAAGTAAATTTTTTGATCCAATCTTTTGTCATTTATAAATATTTTCATTGAAATACTTTACTTATAATTTTTTTCATTGCAGACGACTTTTGTCCTTGATGAGGGACGAAAGAGTTACGTTTTGAGAGTTGCTGGGAAAATCCATCGGGGATTTAGATCGCATCTCTCAAATTTCTATCTAAAAGATAGAGAAGGAAACACAACTGCTGAACCTCCAAAAATATATCAAAATTCTATATCAAATGATGAATGGAAAGCATTTGTTTCCAAACGTTCTGACCCCGCGTTTGTCGTAAGTGATTAATTTATTAGCTTTTATGTGTTTTATAATTCATATTCGTAGCGTATTTTAAATTTTTTTTTACATAATTGCTATTTTTTTATATAGAATATTAGTAAGGCAAATTGCGAGAGGGCAAGCAATCCGACGCACCCATACAGAAGATCTCGTATGGGATATGCACGTCTAGACCAAAATCTTGTAAGTCAATGTAACATCAATAATGAGGGAATTTGTATTATAAACTATAGTTTCTAACTAATATTTTGTTTTAACGAATAGCGACAAGAGAGCCAATCCGATCAACCATTGGGTCGTCATATCTTGTGGAAGGAAGCTCGTGTAAATAAGGATGGAGTGGTTGATAACGAAAATGTCCAAAAAGTAATAGAACTTTGTGTAAGTATATTATGACTTTAATATTTTTCAATATCGTATTTATCACTTGAATACTTTTTAATATTGTATTTTAAAAATGATAATGAACTTAACTATTTTAATGTTACATGTATTTTAGGAGACCATCGAACAAAGTTCTGAAAATGAAGAGGGAAACAAGGCTAGTTGCAGGGACATTCTGGGCAAAGTTTTTAATCTTCCTGAATATTCCGGTCGAGTAAGGGGGAAGGGATTTGGCGTAACTCCCAGAAGCTTTTTTCCTCAAGAGAAGCGCCAAAAACCTTCCAACGAGGAAGTATTAGAGAAGCTCAGAATCCTATATGAGCTAGTGGCACTCTTAGTGAATACGAATAAAGACAAGCAACTTCCGGATCAGCTCCAACGTGAAATACAAATGGAGAGTGAAAGCGGGAGTTGCAACGTCAGTTTGAAAATTATTCCCGAGGTAATTAATTACTTACATGCTTATGTAATTACTTATGCATTAAACAATATTATATATTAACTGTACTTATGTTTTAAATATTGATTTAGGGTGTCACTTCATGTTACACCCCGTTTTTTTCAAAGAGAGGGTGTATTTTTTTTTCAAAAGAAATTAAAATAAAACAGAGAAATAAATACGTAAATACCTTTGGATAAATATTTAAGTCATTTCAATTTATAAGAAGCGGAAAAGTTTTTCGAAATATGAATCCAAAGTATTTACACCTCAAAAAAATGGTACATGGAACCCATCGAAAATAAACTGTCATGCTGACAATATTAGTAAAGATACAATTTTCCAATTTAAAATAAACACAATTCAAAAGAAAGACATGTGTTCCCTCTATGTCAACCTAATCTGATCATTCTACAAAACACACTAAACACCCTGAGTGATCTTCACGCGCCCCGTGAGATCCTCCTAACGTAGCTCCAGTCAAGCATTCCCATCTGCATCCCCATCCACAGGGTGGTAGGATAATCCTGACTCTCATATGAGGGCAAAGCCCAGATTTCCACAATAGTTGTAAAGGGTCACCAACCGAAATTAACAGTTAACACATAACATTTAAGTTTTTAAATGCACAAAATACCTTTTCAACTTAGCATGCACCTTAAAAGGATTTTCCGTATGCTAAAAGTTCATATAATGCTTGCCAAATGTAAATGAAATCAAATAGAGTTCTCAATCCATCAAGTAATACACAACTGAACAAAACATTTATAAATTAATTGAGCAATCAATTAACAAACTCAAAATAAGATTTCCCACTGAGCCAATCGATTGGGTAAATCGATTTCCTAAAAGTTTTTAGTGAAAATTGAACTCTGGACTTGCATCAATCGATTGGGGCAATCGATTTTGAGAAGGACTAGGCCCCTGTATTGGCCAAATCGATTGGGCAAATCGATTTCGTGAAAGACAGAGCCCCTGTAATGAATCCAATCGATTGGGCAAATCGATTTTGGGAAAGACAAAGCCCCTGTAGTGAATCCAATTGAATCCAATCGATTTACCAAATCGATTTCTTAAATGATTTTGAAAAAACATATTACAAAATCGATTGGGTTAATCAATTTCGTAAAAGACAGTGCCCCTGTAACTCATCAAATCGATTGGGTAAATCGATTTCCCTGTATATTCTTTCAAAAATACATAAACTAACTCAACCACATTCAAACACCACTCCAAACCTTATCACTTAGCAATACCCATACAATCACCACGAGATTATGAGTTTCGAAAACGTTTTACAATCTAACATACTTTCACACAATTCCAAAACATAACTCTTAGACCAATCAACACAATCACAGTTTGAATCAAACACACTTACACATAGTTTCAAACCATAACACTTAGCAAAATCAACACAATCATAATCTGCATCAACCACAACTCGTGTGCCAAGCACCCTAATGCAATGCGTATATGCCAAAATGCATGGACTCGGAATTCCAAACCAAAACCCTCCTCGAAGGGCCGTAAATCATAATTGTACCGCCTATCGCTGGCCAAAGTACCAATTACCGAGGTGCCACCTATCACGGGTCAACACGATTTACTAAAAAGCATAAATCGTAAACGTACCACCTATCACGGGTCAATACTGTTTACCGAGGTGCCACCTATCAACGGTCAACACAATTTACCAAAAGAAAAGCGTAAGTCGTAAGGGTACCGCCTATCACAGGCCAAAGTACTACTTACCGAGGTGCCACCTATCACGAGTCAGCACAACTTACCAAAAAGTAAATCGTAAACGTACCACCTATCACGGGTCAGTACAGTTTACCGAGGTGCCACCTATCACGGGTCAGCACAATTTACCGAATGAAATGCATGAGCATACACTAACTCCATTCACAACAATCGTTAAGTAAATGCAGATATTAAAAGATTCCCCATTTTTAATACTCATTTACTCAACCGATTTTCAGACAAAAACATTAAGCAAACAGACAAATTAAGAGATTCCCCATTCTTAATATACTTACGACTTAAACGGTTTCCACAACAAAACATTCAGTAAACAAGTCATTAAGAGATTCCCCATTCTTAATACTCATTTCACTGAAATGATTTTCAAAAACAAACATTAAGTAACCAAGACATTAAGAGATTCCCCATTCTTAACACTCAATTAACTTAAACAATTTTCAAACAACATTAAGTAACTAAGACGTTAAGAGATTCCCCATTCTTAACGCCCAGTTAACTTAAACGATTTTCAGACAACATTAAGTAAACGAGACATTAAGAGATTCCCCATTCTTAATTCTCATTTAACTGAAACGATTTTCACAAACTCACATTAAGTAAACAAGACATCAAGAGATTCCCCATTCTTAATACTCGTTTAACTTAATGGTTTTCAAATTCCTCACAAAACCAACTTTCACATTCAATCCATAATTCACTCCAAATCATTTTCCACACAAACCACACAAAACAAACTCACACATACTTTCACATTTAATCCATATTTCACACCAAATAATTTTCCACACAAACCACACAAAACACATCTCAAGTTTCATCAGTATTAACTAAGAACACGTCAAAAACAACGAACACAAATTGACACAATCCACCACTCAAACACACAAGTTTCATTTACTCAAAATCACACATAATAGAGTTTAAATTCATTTTCCACGAAGCATTCATCAATATAACCAAAACCTAACTCTAAGATTTTACCCATAAAGCCATAGATACATTTTCCCAAATCAATACTCTAACCCTAACAAGATTCTTTTCCACACAACTACAGATAAGGCCCTAAATGCAAACTAAATGTTTGGAAGGAGCCCTTACCTTCACGTTAGCTGTAACGTACGATTACAGTACCGCGAGCAAATTCGGTAAAATCTCCGCTCGCAACGCTGCTTCCAAAGTTGGTCCCCTAGCACCGTAGCGTGGCAGTGAGCAACTTTCCCTTCTATCTCTTCGCGAAACGAAGCTTAAATCTAGGTGAAACAGGGAGGTTTGCGTTTGAATCCCTAATACCGTTTTTCTTCGTTTTCGAATCAAAGAGGAAGTATGGAGCTGAGAAAACCTTGCTCTCTTATCCACTAATCCTTGGGTTTCTATTCTTGAAGTCAAATAACGAAAAAGAAATGGGAGAGAAGGAAGGAAGAAGAGCTGGTTTGCGATGGCAAGCTTCCTCTGTTTACGTATTCTTTTTCTGTTCCTCCCTTTCCACTTCTTCCATATACATATGTATATATATTATATAATATTACTAATAATAATAATAATAATATATTATATATATATAATATAAAAATTATATATACATATATATATATATATATATATATATAATAGTTAAACCTAAACAAATAAATATCTAAATAACTAGATATTTTAGATATTTATGAAAATCATCACTTCTCAAACCATTTCGACAAAAATATCTACTCTCGTCGCAACTCAATTGTCAAATACAATTTTCAGCAACCTGAGATATTGTGAACAAAACCGCCCAAAATTATATTCTTCGAAACCTAAATAAATTATTCTTCGACGAATAATTTTAATCCAATTTCCAAAAATATATTTTCGGTCTTTAACTCACTAAATACCAAAAACTGGGTTAAAACCCTAAGCAATTTAACACAAAATACCGTAAAATTGTATAACTTAGGATTTTAGAATTAAGGGTCTTACATTACTACCCCCCTAAAATCAGTTTCGTCCTCGAAACTTAAAGTACCAGTAACAATCCACACTAGGTTTGTACCCGAATTCAACATACCAATCACAACTGGTTTCACCTGGCCTTCTCGAAAAAATGTTGCCTACCCCTTTTCATAGGGTGCTTAATAACTCTGCCCCCATTCATAGTCGGTAAGGCTCGTCTGTTCCATTCAGCATGGTTTTGTTTATCATCAACAAGAGATTAAGGATGATCAGTCCCTCAATTTGTCAATAAATAACCAACAACCATGATAGTGGCTTAGACTATCTTAACTGAATTGTAATAGCGCTCCTTGCAACTTACATCTGACGTTATCTTAATGTACAAGCAGTCAACAATCTTCTCAAGGTCCATTGAATTTCCCTTATTTTCCTATAACTTTGATCTTGTCGATGAAGTAAAATATCCCATACCTATGTCACGTCGTCTCATTTGCATCCACTTGGTACGAAACATCCATTTGGTATCGAACTGAATCACATTGAGCACAGAACAATCACTACCTCTGAGAACTCCTAAATTTCTCCCTTGTTCACAAATCCTCGATTTTTCTTAAGTCGTACAGCCACGTCAATCTGTAGTGTTCTTATCAGTATGTCATTCCAGTTATAAATTTAATAATTCCATCCCCCCATATGCTTGGCGGTCAAAGCTTCCTCAAATATTTTCGAAATCATGCCAAAGACTATACCACTTGGGACACACAAACTTCCTTTCAGTTTAGTACTTCATTTCAAGAGTCACGTTTTCCATTAAAATCCAACTTGAATTTAATTCACAGATCAAGGTCTACATTTGTTTCATGCCTAACACCTCAAATTCACGCTTCACTAGAAAATTTCTTACATACTTCGCAATTATGCACAAACTCGAAAATAATCCTCCTACCTCTACTGCCAACATTCATTCTGATACATCTTAATTTCACTGTGTCCTTCATTTGCAACTTGATGATTATCCTTTCATTATGACAGGTCAACCGCATTGTATTCACTCCATCACTTTTCCATTTATACAAACCTTAAATTTCTACCTTGAACCTTGATACATCTTCATTATAGTGATCCCAATAAATCAAGGCTTACTAATTCTCACCAAACTTTTCCATTTCATGTTCAATTGTCTCCTATCAAATAAACATTTAACTCCTTTGATTGACGAACACAATAACAATCCCCATGACATGCACTCAAGTAATGTCTTTATATCTTGGCATACCTTAATAATAATAATAATGTCTGAATTATTGGTGAGATAATTCCTTTCCTGAATCTTTAATTGTCTTAAGCTACATCTCTATGTGCTGCTCCAACAAATTTTTTGGCACATTTTCCAATATTTGTTTCACTTGCTGGATTCTTATTCCTTCACAACCTTCACCGAGATACAAACTGAAAGAATCCTAACAATCGAACGTCCTAAAAAATTATTTCTCCCACATTCTCCAAAACATTTCGTAAGAAATAATTATCTATAACTTCCTCGTCCCAAATTTTTGCAGTAAAATGTCTCAAAGACCCACATACCTTTCATTGTTCATCTAGTCACTAAAACACTCAGTTTAAATCTTGATGCTTGATTTCCCAAGACCAATAACTAAATCATAAATCATTCGTTACATCTCTTCTTTTTCACTTTCTATCATTTAATAGGATTCTAAAATTTGATCCTCAAGATCTCCAAACACTTCCATCCTTAACATGAATTAATTATCACTTGCCTGCCTCAACTCCTTCGATTTCGAAAGTTTTAAGCATTACTTGGTCCTCCATTCAACCTTGCGAGATTTTAAATCATCAGCTAAAAATCAACCATCTTAGGGTCCCAAATCAAATCTCGACTAATCCTTCAGTCCTATCAAAATATTAACATCCTCTTAGTAATTTCCATCCTTTAATAGATTCTCAAACTTATATTACTGCAATATCAAGTATTCTTGTACTCGACACTTCAAATTCCACTTAATGGTAACATAGAGCTCAATACATCAAGGCTTAAATCATTATGTTTTTTTGAACATCGCTCAAAATTCACACTTACGTGTCTATAGATTCATCCAATATTACTATCCATACTTAATAATCCAAGTTGCGAATCCAGTCTAACTCGTATGATCGACTTTATCCCTCAAGGTATCGACTATTCCTCAAAGCGTACTTTATCTAACCAAAGGAGTATTTACTCCAGAGGCGCAACGCTCTCTTAACTTCAATACCAGTCTCTTTCATTGACATCTAAGCACCAAATGTTATGTCAAATGGAAGCCTTATCTTCTCAACAATTCCATGATGTTCACATCTCCTTGACAGTTGCCAAACTTCATCCAGTTTCATCCTGAAATCTACCAGGAAAACATCTAATACTTTTCTTAACAAGAGTCCTCAACTTAGACCTTTACTTGAAATCCCTTATTAGTCTAATGTTAATCCATCCATACTCATTATCTTCGAGTTTACACCAACACATAGCTTATGTGTCCTTGGAACCATTTTATAAATTCCATGTCGTCATGACTTGCTTCAGGTCTGTTGGACAATTCGTCATCTCGAAGATCTTTTCTATTTCTTGAATTCACTAGTCACCTCTTTTCCTGAGTTCTCATCACCCTTGAAGGATGGTAACGACGAAAATCTTTCAATCCTCTTGACTTAATAGCATAAATCCCTCTTTCCCTCTTCTCCAGATCTCGAAGAGTCTTTGCAGCAGTTCGTGCAACAACAAAACCTCCATGTTATTTGTAGCTTCAACCATTTGATCATCCCTACTGACGTTCATCCTTGCAACGCCGTTCACTATTGGAGGGAGTGTTTCCGAAAAAACCAACATCAAGAAGAAGTGGTAACACCACTTCGAATAATTCCAAAACTAAGTTTTGAATATATCAACACATAATAACTACCCCTAATCTGACAACTCAGATCAATTACCCCGACGCATGATCAGATAACGACTCACAACCTACGGGTTGACTTACAAACTATAACCTAAGGCTCCACAGCTCCCAAAGAAAACAAAACCAAAGCTCTGATACCACAATGTTACACCCCATTTTTTTCAAAGCGAGGGTGTATTTTTTTTTTCAAAAGAAATTAAATTAAAATAGAGAAATAAATACGTAAATACCTTTGGATAAATATTTAAGTCATTTCAATTTATAAGCAGCGGAAAAGTTTTTCGAAATATGAATCCAAAGTATTTACACCTCAAAAAAATGGTACATGGAACCCATCGAAAATAAACTGACATGCTGACAATATTAGTAAAGATACAATTTTCCAATTTAAAATAAACACAATTCAAAAGAAAGACATGTGTTCCCTAATGTCAACCTAATTTGATCATTCTACAAAACACACTAAACACCTTGAGTGATCTTCACGCGCCCCGTGAGATCCTCCTAACGTAGCTCCAGTCAAGCATTCCCATCTGCATCCCCATCCACAGGGTATGAACCGGTAGGATAGTCCTGGCTCTCATTTGAGGGCAAAGCCCAGATTTCCACAATAGTTGTAAAGGGTCACCAACCGAAATTAACAGTTTACACATAACATTTAAGTTTTTAAATGCACAAAACACCTTTTCAACTTAGCATGCACCTTAAAAGGATTTTCCATATGCTAAAAGTTCATATAATGCTTGCCAAATGTAAATGAAATCAAATAGAGTTCTCAATCCATCAAGTAATACACAACTGAACAAAACATTTATAAATTAATTGAGCAATCAATTATCAAAATCAAAATAAGATTTCCTACTGAGCCAAACGATTGGGTAAATCGATTTCCTAAAAGTTTTTAGTGAAAATTGAACTCTGGACTTGCATCAATCGATTGGGGAAATCGATTTTGAGAAAGACTGAGCCCCTGTATTGGCCAAATCGATTGGGCACATCGATTTCGTGAAAGACAGAGCCCCTGTAATGAATCCAATCGATTGAGCAAATCGATTTTGGGAAAGACAAAGCCCCTGTATTGAATCCAATCGATTCAACCAATCAATTTCTTAAATGATTTTGAAAAAACATATTACAAAATCGATTGGGTAAATCAATTTCGTGAAAGACAGAGCCCCTGTAACTCATCAAATCGATTGGGTAAATCGATTTCCCTGTATATTCTTTCAAAAATACATAAACTAACTCAACCACATTCAAACACCACTCCAAACCTTATCACTTAGCAATACCCATACAATCACCACGACATTATGAGTTTCGAAAACGTTTTACAATCTAACATACTATCACACAATTCCAAAACATAACTCTTAGACCAATCAACACAATCACAGTTTGAATCAAACACACTTACACATAGTTTCAAACCATAACACTTAGCAAAATCAACATAATCATAATCTGCATCAACCACAACTCGTGTGCCAAGCACCCTAATGCAATGCGTATATGCCAAAATGCATGGACTCGGAATTCCAAACCAAAACCCTCCTCGAAGGGCCGTAAATCATAATTGTACCGCCTATCGCAGGCCAAAGTACCAATTACCGAGGTGCCACCTATCACAGGTCAGCACGATTTACTAAAAAGCGTAAATCATAAACGTACCACCTATCACGGGTCAGTACTGTTTACTGAGGTGCCACCTATCACGGGTCAGCACGATTTACCAAAAGAAAAGCGTAAGTCGTAAGGGTACCGCCTATCACAGGCCAAAGTACTACTTACCGAGGTGTCACCTATCACGCGTCAGCACAACTTACCAAAAAGCAAATCGTAAACGTACCACCTATCACGGGTCAGTACAGTTTACCGAGGTGCCACCTATCACAGGTCAGCACAATTTACCAAATGAAATGCATGAGCATACACTAACTCCATTCACAACAATCATTAAGTAAATGCAGATATTAAAAGATTCCCCATTTTTAATACTTATTTACTCAACCGATTTTCACACCAAAACATTAAGCAAACAAACATATTAAGAGATTCCCCATTCTTAATATACTTTTGACTTAAACGTTTTCCACAACAAAACATTCAATAAACAAGTCATTAAGGGATTCCCCATTCTTAATACTCATTTCACTGAAACGATTTTCAAAAAGAAACATTAAGTAACCAAGACATTAAGAGATTCCCCATTCTTAACGCTCAGTTAACTTAAACAATTTTCAAACAACATTAAGTAACTAAGACATTAAGAGATTCCCCATTCTTAACGCCCAATTAACTTAAAGGATTTTCAGACAACATTAAGTAAACGAGACATTAAGAGATTCCCCATTCTTAATTCTCATTTAACTTAAACGATTTTCACAAACTCACATTAAGTAAACAAGACATCAAGAGATTCCCCATTCTTAATACTCGTTTAACTTAATGGTTTTCAAATTCCACACAAAACCAACTTTCACATTCAATCCATAATTCACTCCAAATCATTTTCCACACAAACCACACAAAACAAACTCACACATACTTTCACATTTAATCCATATTTCACACCAAATCATTTTCCACACAAACCACCAAATCATAACAGGGAGGTTTGCGTTTGAATCCCTAATACCGTTTTTCTTCGTTTTCGAATCAAAGAGGAAGTATGGAGCTGAGAAAACCTTGCTCTCTTATCCACTAATCCTTGGGTTTCTATTCTTGAAGTCAAAGAACGAAAAAGAAATGGGAGAGAAGGAAGGAAGAAGGGCTGGTTTGCAATGGCAAGCTTCCTCTGTTTACGTATTCTTTTTCTGTTCCGCCCTTTCCACTTCTTCCATATACATATGTATATATATTATATAATGTTACTAATAATAATAATATATTATATATATATATATAATATAAAAATTATATATATATATATATATATATAATAATTAAACCTAAACAAATAAATATCTAAATAACTAGATATTTCAGATATTTATGAAAATCATCACTTCTCAAACCATTTCGACAAAAATATCTACTCTCGTCGCAACTCAATTGTCAAATACAATTTTCAGCAACTTGAGATATTATGAACAAAGCCGCCCAGAATTATATTCTTCGAAACCTAAATAAATTATTCTTCGACAAATAATTTTAATCCAATTTCCAAAAATATATTTTCGGCCTTTAACTCACTAAATACCGAAAACTTGGTTAAAAGCCTAAGCAATTTAACAAATAATACCCTAAAATTGTATAACTTAGGATTTTTGAATTAAGGGTCTTACACTTCATGTTTCCTATACTTGTCCTCGCCCACTCATCGGAAGGTGGGAAAAGGAAAATTGTACAATACTTTGGGAGAAGTATTGCACAATACTCCGATCCCTGCGGGCCATGTCAAAGTATCGCCTACTGTTGCTTTCGAACCAACTGCACCGTTGCCGATATCGGACAACGACGGAGATATGCAGACATTGGGCGAAGCTATTGGTAGTTACGTGGCATGGCCCACAAACCTTGTTGCCCTCGTTAAAAGCCCTCCCAGAAACGAATCAGTTACGTCTCCCGAAAAGGTTTGTCACATTTATTGCATAAGTTTTGTCAATTTTTTCAGATTCAATAAACTAACATTTAACCTCATTTTTGTAGGTCCAAATAAATAAACCACCCGCACATCCAAAAAAAAGCAGCAAACCTCAAAAATTGGAGGTTAATAGAGCCGCCAAATTACAAAGGTCGGAGGCCAATAAAGCTGCCAAACTTGCAGCAAGAAAAAAACTGGATCGGGGGAAATCAGTCGCTGCTGCTGCTGCTCCTAAAATAAGTCAGCCACGCCTTCGTAAACACGGGGCGTGTCTTCACATCTTTGTAAAAAAGAACCTGTGCAGCAGCGACGATTCGCGCATGATATACATGAATAAAGATATATTCGGAGATGAGTATGAGGAATTGCTCGAAAAGGAGCACGTATACGAACTTCTCGAACATAAGGAGCTCAATGCTACTGTAATGTGCTTGTACATAAGGTAGAAAATACTTTTAATTGCATATATTGGTAATTAATTAAATGTATTGGTAATTAATTAAATGTATTGGTAATTAATTAAATGTATTGATAATTAATCTAGTTTAAAATTTTCATTGAAGGTTTTTGCATGAGAAGGTCGTGTGCACGAGGAAAATGTCAAATAAATACTCATTCTTGTCTCCGCATAAGATGTCCATGTGGAAACTCGATCCAGATAATGTAAGGAAATACATTATAGATATGTTTTTAGGAAATAAAGAAAAGGATAAATTGTTCTTCGCACCATATAATTCAAGGTACGTAATTTTATCTTTTTAATTGATGAGAATTTAATTATTTAGTTGTGTATAAACAAAATTGCTTAACCAATTTTTTGTTGTTGTAGGGCACATTGGGTGCTATTTGCAATCAATGCGTTCTCTGAAGTTATATACTATTTGGATCCCGTGCATGGCGATTACAACAAACACTCCGAAATAAAGACTATGTTCGACACGTAAGTAATATTCATTTATTTTTGTTACACTTATATATAAATAAGTGTTTGTTCATGCTTAAATAATTACATTTATTCATTCGATAGTGAATTAAAAGTTTTTCGAGCTCAAAGAGGTGCGACAGTGTTGAAGCAAAAGTCTAATAATATTACATGGATCCCAATAAAGTGCCCTCGTCAAACAAACAACATCGACTGTGGGTACTATGTATTGAGATTCATGAAGGAGATTGTTGACAAGAATAAAATTATTATCCTAGAAGCGGTACGGTATTTTGATTATATGATTTTCATATATAAATTATCTATATATTTGATACTAACTTAATATAATATGTTCAATTTTTATATTGCAGTACTTTGAAAATTCCAGTCCATCATATTCTGAGCAAGATCTGATGGAATTAAAGGAGGAATGGTGTGAGTATGTGCTTGAAATGAAAATTATATGATTTTTTGGGAAATAGCATGCTGCTGGGCAAGGGATCTGAATAATATATGGTGCATAGTTATTAAATGTATATGATCATAGGACAGTATATAAACATGCATATGAATATGTTGTAAATTAGGTTCAATGTATATTTAGTTACTTATGTTGTAAATTACTGTGTTACAGGGTATATGTATCATATTGTGTGAACTGATTATGTTTTAATTGATTCTGGTTCTAGTTCTGTTTCTGGTTCTGGTTGTGTTACAGGGTAATATACATGCATATGAATATGTTGTAAATTACTGATTATGGTTGTGTTGTGTGAACTGGTTCAAACTAATTTTGGATAAAAAGATAAAAGACAGCGCTTTATAAAAAAATGCCATAAAAAGCTAAAAAGCGCTTTTAAAATATATACAGGGTTTAAAAAAAATAAAAAAAATAACACCTTTAACAACGCTTTCTATAAAAAGCGCTGTAAAAGGCATACCAAATATGAATTATGGGTATGCCTTTTACAGCGCTTGTTATAAAAAGCGCTGTAAAAGGTACCCCAAATATATGAATTATGGGTATGCTTTTTACAGCGCTTGTTATAAAAAGCGGTGTAGAAGGTACCCCAAATATATGAATTATGGGTATGCCTTTTACAGCGCTTGTTATAAAAAGCGTTGTAAAAGGTACCCCAAATATATGAATTATGGGTGTACCTTTTATAGCACTTTTTATGAAAAGCGCTGTTAAAGGTACCCAAAATATATGAAATATGGGTATGCCTTTTACAGCGCTTTTTATGAAAAGCGCTATAAAAGGTACACCAGATATATGAAATATGGGTATGCCTTTTACAGCGCTCTTTGTAACAAGCGCTGTAAAAGGTGAATAATAAGCGCGCGTTATAAAAATTGTCTTTTACAGCGCTTTTTAGAAGCGCTGTTATATCTTTTACAGCGCTCAAATCCACAGTGCTTTTTTTTTTTGAAAAAGCGCTATAGAAGGCTTAAAAAAAGCGCTGTAAAAGGCAATTTTTGGCATAGTGCTTGTTCCCCTAAATATATGGTACACAATTTATACTTATCGGAAATTTTCTTTTTATAATTTCTGATAGTACAATTTATTTATCGGAAATTTAGCCTACAAAATTTTTAGTATATTATTTATACTACTAGAAATTTTTAAAATTTGTGCTTGAAATTTCTACTGGAAATTTATTTTACTAGAAATTTCAAAAATTTAAAATTTCTAGTGTATTTTTTTTTTAACATTTTGCTGTTTTGAAGTTAGGATGGAAACAACACATCCATTACACTGAAGCATTCACAATTGATCAAATTTTTGAGTCATGAGAAGCTGTCATATCGTGGGCAAGAGAGGTTGGCTGACAAAATGGAGTAGTTGTTATCATTTCTCGCTTTGACATAGAGACCAAAAGAGAGGAATGAAGTCAAAATTAATTGTTGGATGTGATAGAGGTGGAAAATATAAGTAAAATAAAAGTAACTCATAGACTTCAACTAAAAGGTGTGGGTGCCCGTTTAAACTTAATTAAGACCATTGAAAAATGTTAAGGGATGGATTATTAGTTTAATGTGTGGACTCTAAAATTTTCTCTCTTGTATAGATCATGGATAACACCTACAAAACCATCAAGTATAGGTTACCTTTTTTGAAATTATTGGTGTAACTTCAACTAGGTTAACATTCAACTTTGCATTTGCTTATATGGATTGTCAAGAAAACCTTTTTTGAGCATTGGAGAAGTGAAAAAAGTTATTTGTTTCAAACATCTCATTTATTCAGGTGATCGTAAGTGACAGAGAACTTGCTTTAATGAATGCAATTGAAGTTGTATTTCCATCTTCAACAAATTTACTTTGTCAACTTCATATTAATAAAAAATTTAGAGCCAAATGAAAACAATATATATTAAAGAAAGATATGTAGGAACCCATTCTTGAGTTGTGGAAGAAAATTGTTTATTATTCTGAAGAGAAGGAGTATGAGGAACTTTTGCCAATGTTTGAGCAAGCATGTGTCAATAAGATTATTTTCTTTAACTACGTCTGAGACACATGGTTGACTCATCACAAGGAAATATTTGTTGAAGCATGGACCAATTGACTATTTATTTAGCTGATATTGTTCCTGAATACAAGAGAGTTAGCTATGTCGATAACGACAATGCATATGTTGCGTATTGTTGTATACTTAGAAACACTCATGGATTACCTTGTGCATGTGATTTGGCACAATACAAGTTGGAAGGTGTTCTAATCCCATTGGATGTTGTTCATATACATTGGACAAAATCAACCATGAATACTTGTTCAGAGGAAGAAAAGTTGGAAAATGATTAAGAGTTGGACATTACATTAGAGATGAATATAATTTGGAAAATACTTAACATTGTTAAAAGAAAGGCATTGAAGAGAAAATTTCTTGAAATAGCTTATCCAGAGACAACAACAATGTGTGCACCAAGTTCAAAATAAAGGGTGGTGTGAAGAGGAAGAAAAGGCAAAAAGTCGAAAGGATTTGGCGTATATCGCGATCCTTCATTTTTTGAGCATGTCGATTCATTTTATTCTGATAATACAAATACTCAAGTCTCTCAGCAAAGATCCCTGAAAGCATCTCAACAAGCCTCCCAGCAAGCATCTAAACAAGTCTCTCAGCAAACACCCAAACAAGCATCTTAGCAAGCACCTATGATGAGTGAAGTTAGAAAATACTTGGACGAGTTCCCTCCTATAATTCATTCATATATTGAAGGCATAGTTAATGTTAAAGCGGATGAAAATATTGGATGTCGTGCTATTATTGCTTTACTTTGCCATAGTGAAGAATATTGAAGCATTGTGTGTTGACAGTTTCATACAAAGATTATGTCTAAACCTAATTGATATGTTGCATTATTTATGGAACGTTTGCAAGAAGTGACATACTCTTTACTTGTAACTGATTTCAAAAACCAACCCAACACAAAAATTAAAAATGTTGACGAATCAAGTACAACAAAACGAGACAGTATGTTATAGTGTAGTGTTGTAGTTTGCGAATTCTCTCCTAATAAGCTGAAGAATATTCAACCATTTGATTTGCTTTACATGGTGACCTACGTGTAATATTAATTAGAGTAATGATTAATTGTCTCATTTTTATAGACATTCTTGTATACAACATTGTTCTATTTTCCTATGACAACCCATCGTCATCATCCCATGACTCAAATTTTCAATTTGATAGAACTTTTCAATATTTTTTTTAATGAAGACCAAAATGGATACCAAGGCAAAACTATTAATCCGGACTATATTGGCACGCTAAAATCTAATAATAAACATGCCAATAATCAATTTATTAGAAATAAATAAAGGGCGTATAAAAGAGGAGGCATAATGTACTATAAGTTCGATTTGAGTAAAACCAACACCAAAATGGTTGTGTGAAAATTTGCTATATTATCCACTGATTGGTTTTCTGATTTGTGGTAAGTTTCCTTGACCGAATTTCAAATTTTAGTTTTTAGAGTGTGTTATCATAATTTATTTGGACGTTCACCCATAAATTGTTGAGTTAGATCGATTGAAGGTCAAAGAGTCAAATGACAAATGATGTTTTCTCGTAGAACCGTATTTGAGATTGAAAGCGTCAAAATAAGGTAAGGGGTGAGAGAGTGTTACAATTAATGAGCATAATATATTATGAGATGAACGGGAAAACCATATTTCTCAACGATTCATATGGGCTTGTTACGTACGGTAGTAGCCCTTTTTGGGATAAATTAATTAATGTGCATATATGAAAATTGTGAGATTAAAATATAGAATAAAATTATTTGTAAGGTGTTGTTTGACTTAATTTATATAAATGTGTGGTATTTGATATTATTGTGATATTAAGTGTCGAATTAATTTTATGTATACATTTGATTATATGAGTTTATGTGTTGTGATAGTAAAAGATGGATGCATTATATGATATATGTTTATGTGATGATATTGATGATTTTTTATAAACGATAGTGATGTTATAAATTTGTGATCAGTTTATATGATGATCATGTATGATTAATGATGTTGTAAAATTGTGATGAGAATATTGAGGTACTCCATGATTGTTAAATAGTGATGATTCCAACTTGTACGTAAGATGATACTCTTAATGGAATAGTCTAGGCTAACTGATAGCATTTCAACAAGTGTACTGAATCGTTGCAAGTGATAATAAAACGGTAGTACCGAGTGTCGAACTCAAGGATTGCGTTTTACTATTGAATTATATTTGATTACTAAAATTGAAAAAAAAAGGTTCCCAAGTTGATTGAAATAATGTTTGAAATTAACAACAATAATAAAATTGATCTTTTATAATGAGAAAAATGTTAGGGATGAGTTTCACTTCGAATCCAACCTTGGTGTATAATTTGATCCTAGTTACTGAATTCCTTCATTGAATTATTACCGAATTCTCATTATTATTCTTGCCCTAATGTCTTAGTAACAAAACCTTTAATTCCAAAGTAACCCCTAATTCCTTAGTGGATTTAACATTAGAATTAAGCATTACCGTATAGAAACTCTCTTGTAAATTATTGCTTTGCAACTAATTTAATTGGTTTCATGACCTGCATCTATCTCTAGACTACAAATTCGTGAATTTCTCATCTCAAGCATTCGTAAAGTCCACTTCCGTTTCAAAATACAGATCGTAGAACATTTTAATGTTTATCAAGCAATAAAAAGCATTAAGCACAGAGATGACAAAAACAATTCAATAAACTCATTCATATAACTAGAAATCAAATCAGAAAAATAAGAGTTTCATCTGGTTACACTCATCCCTAACAAATAGGGTTTAGTTACTCATGACAGAGATACAAAAGATAAGGATTAAAGAAGAATTACAAGAATGATTCATGGATGATTCTTGATAAAACTGCTTCAATGGCGTTAGAAACGGTCGTCTTTGAGTTTCTATGCTAGGGCACAAGTCTCCCAACTTCCCAAGAGTCAAAAAGGTACCTAAACAGTAAAAAAATTGCGTTTTTATGATTGCTGATGCGCGTCACGCGCCCCAGGCGCAGGAATTGCGCTCCGGGCGCGTATTGGCAGTGAACAATGGCTGGAAATGCGCTTCAGGCGTGCAGGGCGCGCTCCAGGCGCACATCATCTACTGTTTGACGTAGTTTGCATTTTTCGCATCTTTGGGTTCTGAATTTGGTCCCATTGTCTTCATGAAAGTTGTAGCTATGGATCTTAGCTTTCATTTACATTTGGTTGGACTCTAATTGGACATCTACAACTCAAGATATGGCTGAAATACTCCATATAGGTCATGTTGATTTCTCACCAAAATTTAGCACTGCACTAAAACAATGTAACGACGCAAAACTACGAAAAATCTCTACTTAATTAAGCAAATAGGAACAAAAACATTTCATTAAATCAAATAACTAAAATCAACGAAATATATTAAATAACTCATTAAATTAACTAATGATTAAAGATAAATAAGACTAAAATCAATAAAAATTATGCATATGATGAAGAGTCATCACAACCCCAAACTTAATCTATTGCTTGTCCCCAAGCAACAATTAATTTCATATTTGGTGCAGTTAAAAGAAAACTTAAACTCAATTTCTCAATTTAAATCAAACTCAATTCTCAAAGTTTCAGCTACTACAAAACATCCATCATACTCTATGGTTGCTTACAAAAATAACGAGGTTTGTACACCTTTACATTCATTTATCAAATTCAACTCTCTCTTCACACAATCTCACCCAAATTTCTTTCAAGTATTTAGAAGGGTTATGAATTTATCACTCAAATCCTAGAGCATGCATCACGCTACCATAGGCTTGAAAAAAATTCTAGTTAGCAATCACAATGCAACAAGCACATACATTTTTGGAGGACTTTCAGGTTGTAATGGGGCTTAGGTAAGGGTAGGACATTTTGAGATAGTAGGCTTTACTACTTGGAGTTAGGCATATATTTCCAAATTATTCTACTATTTTTTTTCTTCACCTTTTCATTCTGGAGATTCTCAAACATTGACAAAAGAACCAAGAAGATATTATTTATCATTTTTTTTTCTTCTTTTCTTCTTTCTTCTTTTTTCTTTTTCTTTTTTTTTCTTTATTTTTTTTTTGTGAGAATCACCACCCCAAACTTAAAAGGTTGCTATCCCGTGAGCAGCCCCAAACTTAGAATTTGATCAAGACAAGACAAAAATTTTCTACCTAACTCCAAGTAAGGTGATGTAATTGAAGTAGGGTTTTTGTTTTGTAATGTGGCTAGTAACCGAAATAAAGGGACAAGGCTCAAAGGGGCTAGCAAAGGATAACATTTTCATAGGGTAGTTAGAAAGGCTCAAACGACCAAATAAAATTGCCTCAATGTATGCATAAATTACAAGTGATGCAAGTCAGAATTAGTGCAAGTTCTGAAAGGATAATACACGTCTGGATAATCACACAACAAAGAATTTTAGTGTTTAGGCTCAAAAGCTCATAGCTAGGATAATAAGAAAGAGTATGAATTATCTAAATGATGCCAAACATGCCACTACAAAATTTATTTAGTGTTTTTTTTTTTAAATACGAGTTAGACTTGAACAACCAAGCAGTAATCAACAATTCATGAATTAGTGAAACTTATCGAATTGAGCAATGATATGAGCAAAGAAATATAGTTTAAATTTAAAAATGTCAAACATAAAACTTAAGACCAAATGCAACTTGTTAATAATTCTTCATCATAGTGCACGTTTACACACAATTAGAAAGAAACAAATTCAAATAACAAAAATAAGATTGCAAAAATTAAAAGTTACCTCTACCTGTGGGTTGCCTCCCACGAAGCGCTTCTTGAAAGTCATTAGCTTGATGCCTCAACTATTGTCAAGGTAGCATATATGACAGGAAGAACACATCATCCTTCTTTTTCTTTTTGTTTAGTAGAAATTCCATGAACTTAAGAAATAAAAGGTGTTGCTTCCATGTCCTTCTCAATTGGACATTGATGAACAAGGCATAGATTGAATCTTGAACTTTATCAATCTCTTCTTTTTTATTTTCCTCGTTCGTATTTTCCTCTTGCTTATCTTCTTCTACCACAACAATGAAATTATCTTCAATCTTCAACTTCTCCTCCATCATCTCAAACTTAACCACTTGCTCAAATAACCTCTCACATTGACTTTCAAATCTTTCAATTGAAACCATGTTATTCTTCATGAATTCAACCAAAACGTCTGTAATGTGAAAGTCTTTGTCATCTGATTCTTTTGATAGAGTTTTAGGAGGTAAAATTTGTTCCCAATAGATCTTTTTAATATGATACTCGTCGTTTTCTGTAAGTTTTAGAAAAAATTCTTCATATTCTATTAGTTCATCAAGATCGTCTAAACAACGTCCATTCTTATGTGCTGCTCCGCAAAAGTCACATCTAAGAGGCTTCCACGGAGGGATCTGAGGATGATATTTAAAAAATGTATGGCTCAAGATTTGCCCCTCGATCATTTGACATATACCCGATATAAGACAAGTATCACACTCTTCATATAATTGTAGTATAATATCATCATCATAATCTTCCATGCTCTACAGCGCATAGTTATCTCAAACAAAGAAGAGAAAAACCACTAGACATGACATTAGCAAGTTCAACAAATGAAAATAGCAAAAAAAGATTTTTTTTCAAAAAAAATAGAAATAAAATAAAATAAAAAATTTTATTGCAGAGCAAAAAAATTTCAATTAAGTAAATAAATTAAATTCAATAGTGATATGGCAATCCCCGGCAACGGCGCCAAAAACTTGATAGCGTTTCAGCAAGTATACTGAATCTTTGCAAGTAATAATAAAACGGTAGTACCGAGTGTCGAACTCAAGGATTGCGTTGTACTATTGAATTATGTGTCGAATTAATTTTATGTATACGTTTGATTATATGAGTTTATGTGTTGTGATAGTATAAGATGGATGCATTATATGATATATGTTTATGTGATGATAATGATGATTTTTTATTAACGATAGTGATGTTATAATTTTGTGATCAATTTATATGATGATCATGATCATGTATGATTAATGATGTTGTAAAATTGTGATGAGAATATAGAGGTACTCCATGATTGTTAAATAGTGATGATTCCAACTTGTACGTAAGATGATACTCTTAATGGAATAGTCTAGGCTAACTGATAGCATTTCAACAAGTGTACTAAATAATTGCAAGTAATAATAAAAAGGTAGTACCGAGTGTCGAACTCAAGGATTGCGTTTTACTATTGAATTATATTTGATTACTAAAATTGAAAAAAAAAGGTTCCCAAGTTGATTGAAATACTGTTTGAAATTAACAACAATAATAAAATTGATCTTTTATAATGAGAAAAATGTTAGTGATGAGTTTCACTTCGAATCCAACCTTGGTGTATAATTTGATTCTAGTTACTGAATTCCTTTATTGAATTATTACCGAATTCTCTTTATTATTCTTGCCCTAATGTCTTAGTGACAGAATCTTTAATTCCAAAGTAACCCCTAATTCCTTAGTGGATTTAAGATTAGAATTAAGCATTATCGTATAGAAATTCTCTTGTAAATTATTGCTTTGTAACTAATTTAATTGGTTTCATGACCTGCATCTATCCCTAGACTACAAATTCGTGAATTTCTCATCTCAAGCATTCGTAAAGTCCACTTCCGTTTCAAAATACAAATCGTAGAACATTTTAATGTTGATCAAGCAATAAAAAGCATTAAGCACAGAGATGAGAAAAACAATTCAACAAACTCATTCATATAACTAGAAATCAAATCAGAAAAATAAGAGTTTCATCAGGTTACACTCATCTCTAACAAATAGGGTTTAGTTACTCATGACAGAGATACAAAAGATAAGGATTAAAGAAGAATTACAAGAATGATTCATGGATGATTCTTGATAAAACTGCTTCAATGGCGTTAGAAACGGCCGTCTTTGAGTTTCTATGTTAGGGCACAAGTCTCCCAACTTCCCAAGAGTCAAAAAGATACCTAAACAGTAAAAAAATTGCATTTTTATGATTGCTGATGCGTGTCACGCGCCCCAGGCGCAGGATTTGCACTCCGGGCGCGTATTGGCAGTGAACAATGGCTGGAAATGCGCTTCAGGCACGCAGGGCGTGCTCCAGGCGCACAGCATCTGCTATTTGGCGTAGTTTGTATTTTTCTAATCTTTTGATTCTGAATTGGGTCCCGATGTCTTCATGAAAGATGTAGCTATCGATCTTAGCTTTCATTTACATTTGGTTGGACTCTAATTGGACATCTACAACTCACGATATGGCTGAAATACTCCATATAGGTCATGTTGATTTCTCACCAAAATTCAGCACTGCACTAAAACAAAATAACAACGCAAAACTACGAAAAATCTCTACTTAATTAAGCAAATAAGAACAAAAACATTTCATTAAATCAAATAACTAAAATCAACAAAATATATTAAATAACTCATTAAATTAACTAATGATTAAAGATAAATAAGACTAAAATCAATAAAAATTATGCATACGATGAAGAGTCATCACTAACAAAGGGAGAAAATATAAGTTGGGAATATTTGAAGTTTATGTGAATTTTTGAGGTGTGGATTATTTTGTCATCACATAAGTAGGGCCTAACAAGTCCGATGATTATGGGGAACTACAACTGAAAGAGATTGAATGTGGTGGTTTGTTGTTGAGCCTTAGGGCAAGATTGTTATATCATGGAAATATTCTGGTGGGGAATTCCTAGGTGACTTGGAGGTAGCACTCCAAATATCGGGAGCTACCATACAACACATATTTACCTCAATTGTCGCATATATGTGTCTTAGGTTGAGTTTAGGGGATCTATGACGACAAGGCCAATTTGAATTGTCTGTCCATTGGGATGGTGACATAATATCACGCCTCCTAACCAAGTGCTTCAGAGTTAGAATGAAGTAGAGTTAGAATGGTACCATATGTGTTTTGTTGAGATTAATGTGTTTCAAAAGTGATAATAATTTTTCTTTGATGATGTAATGATATATTGATTTTACTTGAGTGATTTTGACATTATAATATGATATTATTTTTCTTGAGTATTTTGATATATCATGATGTGTTATGATACGGTGTATTATGATTGTTTGTGTGTTCTTCTTACTTATATTACACTATCAACATGATTTCAAAACTCCTCTCTTTTGTTGTATGTGTTGGACTGGTTTGTCCATGCGTTTGCGAAATCGCAGTTATTACAGAATAACGAGTCTTGAAGTTCAAGTTTGGGAGAAACTCCACTTTGATAGGTGATACCATGAATAAGAGTTAAAAATTATATTTTATTTTTTTAATTATAAACAACTTTTTGTATGAAAATCTAAGTACTAGTAAGTTATTGTAATTAAACTAAAAAAATATAGTTAAATCTAGTTTATGGAAATTGCACTATTTTATAGAAATATGATATAAATTATTATATATATTATTTTGAAGTTTAGGGTGTCACATTCTATAGGGTGTCACATTCTGCAGCAACGTAAGGGTTTATCTGAGGATGAGATATCCTATAGTACCACTGAGTGAATCCCTTAACAGACTCGTGTGGATACGCAGTTGGATGCAATTTAGCACGAAGCGATCGTACAAAGCACCAACATACTGCATTTAACATTAACATCACGTACAATGATGATCAAGGTGTAGGACGGATGTGCTAAGTATACCTAAAACGTCGTATACACCTCTCTTGTAAATATGTTACCATCGTGGGACACCAACGAATATGCCCTGTAAATAACGACACATATTGAAATTGTTTCGTAGAGTTCTTATCGTAATTTTGCGTCCATAATATATTAGTATCTCTCAAAGCATCCAACTTTGATCTGTAGTATGCAACATTCCAGGATGTTTGTTATGCTATCCACTGAAACATCTGTTGTATTGATGATATAGGCTTAGTTATATCCCGTTTACAAATGTCCGTAAAACGTTCATAAATTCATGTTTGTAAATAATAATAACAAAATACAAATAATTAAATAAGCATCTTATCAAATAACAATATAATAAGTATAAAAAAATAATATAATAGTACCTGAAATAGAGATATATATCCTCCAACCTACTTCGTTGCAGGTAGTGTACCATCTCTAAGATAGTCATATAAAACAACAAAGGAGCTGGCTATGATGCCCATTTACCATAAGTATTAAGGTGTTGAAAAAGAAACAAATATTTCGCAGATACAAGGTAAATTTTTTCAGGTAGTATGGTACACCCTACCAAATGAAGTAGGTATGCTCTCGCTGCACAGTCGTATCATCTTTCACGAAGTTGCTTAAAAAATATAGCTTTCAACCACTCAAAACTATATGAAACACCTTTGTTGATCTTAGTTTCTCACAACATCATCATGATCAACTCCAAATAACTCAATGACAGCAGCAATGGCCAAATCTTCATTCACATTAGCGGAAGGTGTGAAAAACTCTCCATAACATGGGATGCCCAAAAGACCTCTAACATCGACAAGAGTAATAGTCAATTCACCAAATGGTAGGTGAAATGAGCTAGTCTTTCAGTGTCATCTCTTAGCAAAAGCAAATATCAGATTATTAGCAAAAGCAAGACCCATAATTTTAAATCATACTTTATGTATTTTAGTGTATTTTGGTATTGAACATGGATGCTTTTTAGCCAAAGTTATTAATATTTTGGGAGTTTAAATGACCAAAAAGATATTTTGATGTCCGATTAAGATTACTCGTCGACAAATAAATTAAATTAACTGCGGTGAATCTTTTACGAAGAATTTAATTCTGGGGAGTTTTGTTAAAAATATCTCGAGTTGCTAAAAATTGTATCTGTTAATTGAGTTGCGATGATTGTAGATATTTTTAACAAAAAGTGGTCTGGAGAGGTTATGGGTGAAATGGTAATTTTAATAAAAATCTAGATATTTTGAGATATTTGTTAAAAGTAATTAATATATATTAATATATATATTTGTTCTGAGGGAAAAGGAAAGGAAATAGAAAGGGAAGAGAAGGAAATAGAAAGAAAAGAAAAGAGAAGGAAGGAAAACAACAAAAGAAAACATAACTTTTTCTTCTTCCTCTGTCTCGCGAGAACCCTTCCTCCATTTTTCCTCTTTTGCTTCAAGAATAGAAACCCAAGGATTAGTGGGTAAGAAGGCAAGGATTTCTCAGCTTCATACTTCCTCTTTGATTTGAACCCGAAGAAAAACGGTGTTAGGGATTTTCAAACCGTCAAACACAAACCTTCACGTTTCATCTAGATCTAAGCTTCGTTTCGCGAATAGATAGAAGGGGAAGTTGTTCACCTCCACTCTACGGTGCTAGTGAACTAACTTTGGAAGCGACATCGCGAGCGAAGATTTTACCGGATTTACTCGCGGTACCGTAATCGCACGTTTAAGCTAACGTTAAGGTAAGGGCTCCTTCCAAACTTTTAGTTTGCATTTAGGGACTTATCTGAGGTTGTGTGGAAAAGAATTGGTTAGGGTCGAAGTGTTGATTTGGGGAAAATGAATTTAATGCTTTTATGAGTGAAACTCTAATGTGGGGTTTTGGTGATATTGACGAATGTTTCGTGGAAAATGAATTTAACTCATTTATGTATGATTTTAATTTAATGAAATTTGTTGTGTTTGAGTGGTGGGTTGTGTTGATTTGTGTCGTCGAATTCGATGTGTTCATAATTGATACTTATGAAATCTGAGATGTGTTTGTGTGCAATTTGTGGAAAAATGAATTGATGTGATTTGGTGTGAATTGTGGATTGAATTTGAGAATATGTCTGAGTATGTTCCGTGTGGAATTTGAAAACCATTAGAGTTAAACAAGTATTAAAAATGGGAAATCTTTTAATATCTCTGTTTACTTAATGTTTGCAGTGAAAATCGTTTAAGTTAAATGAGTATTAAGAATGGGGAATCTCTTAATATCCTCGTTTACTTAATGTTTGTCGTGAAAACCATTAGAGTTAAACGAGTATTAAAAATGGGGAATCTTTTAATATCTCTGTTTACTTAATGTTTGCAGTGAAAATCGTTAGAGTTAAACGTGTATTAGAAATGGGAAATCTTTTAATATCTCTGTTTACTTAACGATTGTTGTGAAAATTGTTAGAATTAAATGAGTATTAAAAATGGGGAATCTTTTAATATCTGCATTTGCTTAACGATTGTTGTGGATGGAGTCAAAGTATGCTCATGCATTTCATTTTTTTGTAAATCGTGCAGACCCGTGATAGGTGGCAGCTTAGTAAATAGTACTTTGGCCTGTGATAGGCGGTACATTTACGATTTACGTTTTTTGTAAGTTGTGCAGACCCGTGATAGGTGGCACCTTGGTAAATAGTACTTTGGCCAATGATATGCGGTACTTTTATGATTTACAGTTTTTTGTAAATTGTGCAGACCCGTGATAGGTGGCACCTTGGTAAATAGTACTTTGACCTGTGATAGGCAGTACATTTACGATTTACGTTTCTTTTTAGTATATCGTCCAGACCCGTGATAGGTGGCACCTCGGTAAACAGTATTGGCCCGTGATAGGCAGTACGTTTATGGTTTACGCTTTTTAGTAAATCGTGCAGACCCGTGATAGGTGGCACCTCGGTAATTAGTACTTCGCCCTGTGATAGGCGGTACAATTATGATTTACGGCGCTTCAAGGAGGGTTTTGGTTTGGAATTCCGAGTCCATGCATTTTGGCATATATGCATTGCATTAGGGTGCTTGGCACACGAGTCGTGTTTGATTCAAGTTTAAGATTGAGTGTTTGAACTTGAGATGTCGTGGTGATTGTGTTGAAATTGCTAAGTGTATGTATTGAAATTGTGTGTAAGTGTGATTGTTGTAAAACTATTTCGAAACTCAAGTTGTCGTGGTGATTGTGTTGAAATTGCTAAGTGTTATGTTTTGGAGTTGTGCGTGAATGTGATTGAGTTAGTTTATGTAGTTTTAGAAAAACATTCAGGGAAATCGATTCCCAAATCGATTATGTTAAAAGCTATTTATCAAAATCGATTTGACAATCGATTTGATTTGTTACAGGAGCTCAGCTATTTTGACAAAATCGATGTGCCAATCGATTTTGTAATATGTTTCATAAAACCATTTAAGAAATCGATTTCCCAATCGATTGTTATATCTCCTGTTTTCTTGAATCTTGAAAAGATATTGAACTAATCGATTTGGCTATTACAGTAGCTCAGTTATTTGGTCAAAATCGATTTGCCAATCGATTGGATTTGTTACAGGGGCTCAGTTATTCATTCAATCGATTGCCCAATCGACTGATTTAAGCCTAGAGTATAGGTTTCACTAAAAACCTTCAAGAAATCGATTTCTCAATCGTTTTGCTTAGTAGAAACTCTTACTCTGAGTTAGATAATCGATTGCTCAATTGATTCATCAATGGATTGGTCAGTTATTCATTACTTGATTGATTAAAAACCTTATTTTGATTTCATTGTTATTTGGCAAGTATTATATAAATTTTTAGCATATGGAAAACCCTTTTAAGGTGCATGCTAAGTTGAAAGGTTATTTTGTGCATTTAAAAACTTAAATGTTATGTGTTAACTGTTAATTTCAGTTAGTGACCCTTTACAACTATTGTGGAAATCTGGGCTTTGCCCTCAGATGAGAGCCAGGACAATCCTATCGGTTCGTAACCTGTGGATGGGAATGCCTGATTAGAGCTATGTTAGGAGGATCTCACGGGGCGCGTGGAGATCACTTAGGATGTATAGTTTTTTTTTTGTTTGTAGAATGATCAGACTAGGTTGACATAGAGGGAGCATATGTCTTTCTTTTGGATTGCTTTTATTTTAAATTGGAAGACTGTACCTGTACTAATATTGTCAGCATGACATGTTATTTTCGATGGATTCCATGTACCACTTTTTGATGTGTAAATACTTTGGATTCATATTTCGAAAAACTATTCTACTGCCTGTAAATTATAATGACTTAAATATTTATCCAAAGGTATTTCCTTATTTATTTCATTGTTAAATGAATTTGTTTTGGAAAAAAAAAATGCACTCTCGCTGTTAAAAATCGGAGTGTTACATAGAGGATATAATCCATATATAATAATCCGATGATCTATTTGAGAAGGTAATACATATCTGATATCAATGAAATTTTCTTACTTTTTGTCATTTGAAATAACTTGCAAGGCACGTCTATTCTATTTAATTAAAATAACACAGAACAAGTTATAATATAAATATACAATTAGTTAATTAAACTCTAATGAACTATACTATAAATATATTAAAATAAACATATAAACTATGCTATAATCAATTTTGTAATAAACTATACTATAATCAGCTTTGTACTAACTAAACTATACATATCGTGCGTTTGAGTTCCTAAAATCAACTTTATAATAAACTATACTATAAATATAATAAAATATATTATATTATATTATATTATGTAATAAAATAAAATAAATTATTTACTAACATGTCCATTCCACACTTTAACTACAATGTGGTGCTCGTAGTCCTTAAGAACGGAAAGATCGTAAGGACCTCCAGAAAATAGAGGTTGCTCAATCTGTTGATGGTGATGCACATTATGCTGGTATTGTTGATCATGTTGATCATTAAACGAATGATCATGTTGCTCAAACTCAAGCTCAATATTAAACTCCTCTAGTTGCATCTCTTTGTTCCTCTTTCTCTTTTTCTCAACAACGGCTCTCTTATTAGATTGTGTAGGTGGTCGAACTCAAGAATGTTCAATGTTGTTTTTGCTCTCTGGTCCTCACTGAAAAAAATTAAATGAAAAAAATGTAAAAAAAAAAAAAAAAGAAAAAACCATTGTGGGGGTATGATCAAATAAAAAAAAATGCAAAATTTTCGGTGAAGAGATTTTATGAAAAAAAAATTTACTTTTTCCAAATAAATCAGATTGTGGAGGTATGATAAAAAAAATTATTTTTACAGTAGGGTTAATGATGTTTTAGTAATTTCAAATATAAATTTTTTAAATGAGGACATAGATTTAATTGAGGTACAAAATCCAACACTTTAAGGAGGATTGGCAACTCAATACATTAATTTATTTTCTATCCAATCCATCAACTTATTTATGCATCCAATTTATTTACAAAATAAAAATTAGTTAATGAATTGGAATTATCCATATTATTAAATGAATGGATTGGTTGAATCTATCCATCCTACAATTTTTCAAATTGAATGGATCGTTATTTTTTTTACATCCAATTGATTAAATTTATAATTATTTATTATAAATTTATATATAATATATATAGTTTCAATAAATATCATTATAATTGTTCTAAAAAATATTTTTACTAATTATAAATAGTTTAAAACCTTATAGTGGATTGTTCATTTAATTTATTAGTCAAGTAATTAATTTCATTTATAACAAAAAATCATTTTAATTTATTTATTTTAATATCTTAGATATATGTATTGCCTTTGTTTTAATTTGGACAAGAGTGACGTGTATGAATTTATTGATTCATGTGTCATTTAGAATATTTTATATTTAGGAATAATTTATTTTTATCAAAATGTAATATGTAAAAATGTAAGATGGTGGTTTTTTTGTGTGTATGTGTGTGGCGGTTTAGATGAACTTAGGCGAATTGTGGCAGTATGAGATGCCACTATTTGTACATATTATGGCGGTTCTGAAATGACATATATGTGATTTGAAGTTGTATTTAAAGTGGATAAAGTGGCTATTGAAGCCTCCAATATTTCAAACAATACAATTTTCCATTTTAAACATACAAATTAGAGGTGGTAAATTATGAATTTAGATGTGAAAGTAATGGATGAATCAAAACAATCCATTTATTCTTTAACAATCTACTATAAGGTTTGAAAATAAATACAATCCAATCCATCTAATTCATCTACTAACAACTGATTGCCACTACAGAATCATTATTATCAAAATACAATTTACACTGTTCTAGAATATCATTGTCCTCATCCTCTAGTAAATATGTAGTTCTATTCATGAACAAATATGGGTTTTGTTGTGATAACTCCTGCAACACTTTATTTTTAATTCCACAAAAAAGCTCCTCTATTTTATGGCTACTAAAAACTAGTGGGGTGGAGGCATAATGAGAACGTGATCTAAAGTATTGTCCAACTCCCACACCTCGACCAACAGAACGAACACAATTAGGTTGCTCAAGTTTCCCAATCGCCTCCGTCAAGATATCTTTACGTCTATGTGGAACAAAGTTTCCTTGAGACGTTTGTTCAACCAATGAATCCTACAGGATATAATTTATAGATACAATCACTATCAAATGGAAGAACACTTACTTACAATTATTTCTAATTAACATAGGCAAATGTAAAGCAAAAATGGTTCAAATAATTAGGTTGGACTCACATAACATAACCAAATAAAGGCTTATAAATCATATTCTATGGCATATGAATCATATTCTAAAAAAAATATACATAATTATTGTAGAATTATTGGCTTATTGCCTTAGTCATCAATTGTTTTCTCCAAACTGTTAGACTTTGAAAGCTAATTTAGGATGGAAAAAAACTCCAAATAATAAGTTCAACAAAAATTCCACATAAATACTACATTAAAAAGCTACCCCCAAGTTATGTAATCTTTAACTAGCATCTATAGCATGGAACCATAATGGATAGAAGCAGAGGTAGTGAAGCAACAACAAATTACAACAGTGCATTTAATGAATACCAGAAAATCAAAAAGGGAGGAATTCAGGTAAATTTGACTATACCTGTTATAGTTATGCTAACATTTACTCCAATAATTATTCATATATAAGATTTTGTGGTCAAGAATAAGATCTGTTAGTTACAATTGGTAGTTCTTGATACCAAAAATGTCCTCAATTGGGCCCCTTATTCCCCAGGCACACATGTCAAGAGAATAGGAAAAAATCTAGAATTCCTTGCAACGACACTTTAACAACAGACTAAAACCAAGCACGTTTCATCAAACAGCTTATTTGCATTATTCATTAATGAAACATGGTAGAGATGGATTCTTCATTCCAAAATTACTCTAGTTATAATGAAAATCTATACACAAAAGTTCAACAACAAAACATTCACATAAAAATAGTAATCATTCATAATGTAGAAACATTTTGTCATTTTGAGTATTAATGATAAATAAGTGTTCAGTTTTTTTAGTTGTTCCTGAGTTTTGAACATGGTGTATAGCAAATTGTTTGTGTTGACTCGATTGAATTCAATGTAACAGTCGCTCTCCCACCGCGAGTATCGCGTCAAAATGAAAACAAATATCACTTAGTTTCAACTTTCAAGCACCAAATTGAAAATCAGTACGTCATCCTCTTCTAACACATATGAACACAACCATAAGCAGGCAACCAAAAATATTAACTAACTAACCAGCACCATCAAGTTATGTAGCACCAATTTAACACATTAGTGTCCAAGAAACCATCACAAAGCTGAATGAAACACTTATTCAAAACTCAAACCAATAATATTTTAAAAACACAGTAAACAATAAAAAAAATCATCATAATAACTCAAAAAATAAAAACAAACAACAAACAATTGGACTCAAATTATTGAATAATAATGACTTAATACAAAATGCTTTAGGCATGAGAATATGACAGATTCAGAGGTACTGCAGCACCAGAACTTGATCAAATTAGTGTTGATTTAGGCCTCTAGAAGGTTCAATTTTAGTTTCAATTTTTCACGTGTATGATTTTGTCCTTCTATAATAGCAAATTTTTATTACACAACTACTTACAATTTTTTTTTGCAATGATATGCGCATCTTCTGATAGCTTTTGTCGGGCTCTCTTCCACTTTTTATGGCGTGATGGTGGAGATGGAGGTGCAACTATTGATTTTTAGATGATTCTTGTCTTTGTTTTAATTTTTCATTCATAAGACTTTCAATAAGCAAGTCATATCCCCACAAGATATTAGGTGAAGGTATTTTTTATGAGACTAAATCATATGTGCTTTCTTTCTTTTATCCTATTATAATTAATACATCAATTAAATGTAATATTAGAAATAAATTTATTAAGAGAAACTAAATTATAAATCTAGCTAACCACTAAGGAAGTATCCTCTCGTTTCTGTACAAATGCCTTCAATATGTCCTTATCAAGATAAGTATATACCTAAAGAGAAGATCGATTTGTGACTCAAATCCCCACCATTTTAATATTTAGATGCTAGACTAGTTTTAAATGCCCTTTGAGGTTCACCAGGATTTGAAATCCATTTCTTTTTCAAAAATTCATAATTAGGAAAATCTCATTTCACCTATATTACAAAACAAATGGAGGAGTTAGTATATGACATTAAAATATATTTACGAAATAAGATATATACTAAAATATTCACAAAACTACAACTACCTTGATAGCTTCCCATTTATGATTTTTTAAGTCGCTATCTACGTTGTCCTAAATATCCACCAAAATACTGACAAAGATTCGAGCATGGGAAGGAACATGATCCTTAAAGTTTTTCCTATTTATTCCTAAAGGTAATCCAATCGATGGATCTAAATCAATCAAGAACTTCTTATCTATCATACATTTACATTTAAACTTTGCCATAGGTGTACCACATCTACCCTTTCTTTGTTTAGACTAAGTACCCACCACACTTTGCGAAGGTGTTGACAAATTATTCATGTTTCCTTTTTAAAAAAGAATAATAACAGTCAATAGTAATTCAAAATAATAGAGAAAAATAATTACAAACAATCATGTCATATATTGGTAAAAACTATAAACAATCCAAGTAAATATTATTGATAATGTGAAATTTATTCAGATAAACTATCATTATTACCATTTTATTTTTTACAAGTCTTGTGTTTGAATATTCTCCCATATCCCTTATTGACGATCATCATGAGCAGCAAAATCATTGTCCACTATAGTTTATTCAATAAAAGTAAGTATTCGTTGTGAGAATAAAGGAGTCTCAGAAATATCTAGAGTTGAATCTAGACATTCATTTGGTCCATGCAAGCTTTTACCTTGGAGAACCATGGACCATTTTTTGTTAGAAGCATCACTAACATAAAACACTTGTTTTGCTTGGGAAGCCAAAATAAAAGCTTCATCCTTATACGCTACCTTTTCAAGGTCCATCAATGTAAAACCAAATTAATCAATTTTAACACCACTATTGATTTCAATCCATTTACATTTAAAAACAAACACTTTAAATTTAATGAAATTGACATCCTATCAATGGTCCCAAAGTAAGGTATGGATGTTGTAACAGGGTTTTTATCTTTTGAACTAGATAAATGCATGGACTCATCTACGAACATAACCCGACTATTGTTCATAGTATTATTGTCATCATGACCTTTTGTGTAGAATGTAAAATTATTTATATCGTAGTCAGTCAAAGTGAGGCGCATTTGTTAGCCATTTTAATGTATTGGAAATTGTATTGTTAGTAAAAGTAGTTTCTTTAAACCACTTTAAGAAAGTCTTGTTATGCTCATTCAACAACCATTTTGCATTCATTCTGTGATATTTTTCTTTCACAATGCTTTTATGAGTAGAAAGGTAAAGTCGAACCTCATCAGTGTTATTCAATATATACAAATATACTTGAAGTACTTCCTCCCGTCCCATGCTCTTAAGTTTTAAGCCTCGTAAACCTTTACTCACACATCTTACCTTATAACAAGATCTAGGAATTCCTATAGCTTATGATTTCGACATATAGTCAAAACAAAACTCAATAGTTTCATATTTTATGTACCTTTCAACAATAGATGCTTTAGAATGGTGTGGATTATTCACATATCCTTTTCAAATATTCATGTATCGCTCGACTGGATACATCAACCTCAAATAAATAGAACTACATAATTTAATCTTCCTAGCTAAATGAACCATTTGTCAAAAAAAGAAGGAGGAAAATACGTCTCTAGTTGGCACAAGATAATAGTAGGTTCATTTTCCAACTCATTTAATTTTTTAGGATCAATGACTTTTCTACAAATAGTGTTGAAGAATAAACACAACATAGTTAAGATATATCATACTTTTTTAGGCAATATACCACGTAAAGCCACCAGTAGTAGTTCTTGCATCAATATGTGGCAATCATAAGACTTTAAACCAACGAATTTCAAATATTTCATTGAGACAAGAGTCTTAACATTTGAGGAGAAGCCAAGTGGCACTTTTATTACTCGTAAACACTCACAAAAGCCTTTTCTCTCCTTTTTTAACAATGTATGACAAGCAAAAGTAAAGTATGTTCGTTTACCTGCTAATTGTGGAGTTAATTGTTGTAGTAGACCCATCTCAACCATCTCTATATGAGAATTTAAGTCATCCTTTGTTTTTTCATGAATGTTGAGAAGTGTTCCAATTGCACTATGACACATATTTTCCTCCACATGCATCACATCAAGACAATGTCTTACATCTGGACTAGACTAATAAAGAAGATCAAAGAAAACAAATTTCTTCTTCCATATATTTTTCTCTAATTTATGCATGCAAAAGAGCATTGCACGCATCTTAAAATATTCACAATAATACCCATCAAACGCATCAACACCTTTCCAAAGCATTTTCAAATCTTCAATCAATGGACTTAGATAAATATCTATGTCATTTCAAAGTTGCTTTGGACCTAAAAGCATCATAGATAACATAATGTATTTATGCATCATGCAAATCCAATGAGGTAGGTTGTAAATAACTACTAGAACGGGCCATGAACTATGGTTACTACTTAAGTTTCCATATGGATTCATTCCATCCATAGCAAGTCCGAGCCTAAGGTTCCTTAACTCATTTATGAAGTTCAGGTACAAATCATCAATTTTCTTCCATTGCAAAGAATCAGTTGGATGACAGAGTTGTCTATCACGCTTCCTCATGTCGGCATGCCATCTTACATTTTTTCATCATTTATATTAGCAAACAATCGTTTGAACCTTACAACTATTGGAAAATATCATAACACCTTCGCATGAGGCCTCTTTGAGCTTTATTCATAAGTGGAATTACCATCTTCATTTTGTAGCATGATATTCACACCTAGGACATTTATTCAACTCTTCAAACTCATTCTATACAATAAATAGTCATTATGGCATGCATGTGTTTTCCTATATTCCAGGCCCATTGGACACAATATCTTTTTTGCCTCAAACTTACAATTCGACAATGTGTTACCTTCTAAAAGCATTTCTTTCAAGAATTTGAGTAATTCGGAGAAGTTTTTATATGTCCATCCATTTCTTGCCTTCAAGTTGAACAATCTAAACACCGTAGACAACCGTATGAAGTTTGTGCATCCCGAATACAATGCCTTTTCTTTGTCACGGCACAAATTATCATATACATGTGCAAAATTAAAGGATTCTTGTCCAACATCGTGTATCATGTCCTCTAGTTGATCACTCATATCTACATTAACTTCCTCTATTTATGAGGTATTTGACATGTTTAAAGAATCACCATGCCATATCCATCTAGTATAATTCAGGTCAATCCCAAAACAAATAAGATGGCTTTGTATTTTTTCAAAATGTTGTGTATTTTCATTCAAACAAATAATAGAAGGACCATAAAATCTTTGTTTACTTTCAAGAAGTTTTTTAAAAGCAAATTATAAAAACTCATCGATTCCCTTTTCATACTCTTCACTCAAACGATTAGCATTCATGCAATTGTGATCCATAACAGCTTAATCACATATTAAGAATCATATATCACTACAAGAAAAACTTAAATTTGTGGCCAACTTTATAAATATTTTGTGACCGAATAAAACCCTCACAAATTAGTGACTGAAAAAGCCCTCACAGAGGCCAAAATTGAAATTGGTCTTTATTTGTGGCTGAAAAAGCCCTCACAAATTTTTAAATATTTAACTGGATTTTGTGGCTGCCTAAGCCCTCACAAAATCACAACATTGTGATTTTGTGAGGGCTTAGGCAGCCACAAAATCCAGTTAAATATTTAAGAAGTTTGTGAGGGCTTTTACAGCCATAAAAAATGCATTTGTGAGGGCCAAATCCGTCACAAAGGAATGACGTGACCAGTGACATTTGTGGCTGCAAAGGCCGCCACAAAGGAATGACCACGTGGAATTTGTTGCTGCAAAGGCCGCCACAAAGGATTGAGCACGTGAAATTTGTGGCTGCAAAGGCCGCCACAAATGCTCAAGCAACACTATATATATTTCTCCCCCTCCTACTTCATTTTTTCACATCCAACTTCTCTCTAAAACCTCATTCTAACTATTCTCTCCTCCTTCTCTCTACACAAAATTACTCTTAAGCTTCATTTAAATATAATTATAATTATTAATTTAAATATATAAATATTTAAATATTTTATTATTAATAATTTAAATATTTTTTATTAATTTAAATATTTTATTATTAATATTTTATCATTTAAATTAATCTTTATTTTTAATTTAAATATTTTATTTTAAATTTTTAATTATATTAAGATTAGTTTATTATATATTATATTTAATTTATAATTACATTATATTTTAAATTTAATTTAAATTTAAATTTAATTATAATTTAAATTTTAATATTATAATTATATTAATTTATTATATATAATATTATAATAAACTATTAATTTTGAATTTAAAAATTAATTTATTAAATACGAATTATTTTGTGGCGGCCTAAGCCCTCACAAAATATATTAATTTTTAATTACATTGGCATTTGTGGCGGCCAAAAGCCCTCACAAAGGTCCAGTCAGCAAATTCAGCATGTCCTTTGTGGCGGCCTATGCCCTCACAAAGGCAGACTTTTGTGGCTGCAAAAGCCCTCACAAATGTCAACCTGTTTCAGACACTTTGTGGCTGCAAAAGCCCTCACAAAATTTTGTGACCAGCTTCTTTGTGGCTGCCAAAAGCCCTCACAAAATTCACCTTTGTGGCTGTTTTTTCCCCTTTGTGAGAGCTTTTGACCCTCACAAAATTCATGTTTTCTTGTAGTGTATCTACATAAAAAGTTAATTTGACAGTGCTTTAAAACATCTATGTCAAAAGAATTCGACATAGATGTCTTATCTAATATATAATTTCATCAAAATAACTAACTATTTGCAAGGTATAATCAAATTCAAACCCTATCCTTTATACAAATAATAATAATAATTCTTGTATGCATTATTCTTGGATAAATAATAATAATAACAATAATAATAGTTCATTAATTTCAATTTACTGTTTTGGTAAAATTGACACCATAAAAGTTAATTGGAACACTTAAACACGTTGCAAATTAAACATCTATAAAAAAAAAAAGGCACAGGTAAAGAAAAGAAATATATTAATACATAAAAAATAGATGCATGAGTTTGGTAATGATATGAAGGAAACTTGTGATGTGAAGAATGTACACATTGCATCATTACTTCTCTACAAATGATTCCAAAATAGTTTATGTTGTTTTAGAAAAATACTTTTGAAAAATTACAATGCCACCGATTAAAATTACTGAGTTGAGTCGTGGACTAGGTCGCTCTCTTTAAGACGTTTCGAGGCACTGCCCAAATTGTGCAAGGCAGACTATCAACCACGAAGTCCCCATGATAAAACAGCCCAATTACACTGTAACGGAGTTCTACTGCACTGTAGAAAACCGATCTAAAATTACACCCTCTGTATGCAGTCTGACACTCGTAATATAGCACTAAGGCTACTCGTAGTATAGCACTAAGGCTACTCAAGAAAATAGAAGAAGAAGAAGAAGAAAGTAGGGGGAGAAGTGAGAAAAGCCTCAGATACGGAGAGCTTTTGGTGTGTTTTTCCAAATGAGGTGAGCTCTCTATTTATAGAGGTGTTCAACAACTGGATCTGAGGAAAACGGGGGATCCATAATGCACGAGGTCCATCAGCTGACCACAAGAAGTGCGCTCAAAGATAGGAAAACGTGTTTGACCAAGACTTCTTGACCGGGCAACAAGTGACACGTGGGGAATACCAGGCAATTAGGGTTTTGACCGAGCAAAATAGAAGCACAGTCAAATTAGGGTTTTGACTGGGCTAATAACAGAAGGATAATTTGTTTAAGGTTTTGACTGGGCTAATAACAAATTAGGGTTTTGACTGGGCTAATAACACCACATAGCCAAGCCAAGCCAAGCCAAACCGAGCCGAGTCGAGCCGAACAGAACCGAGCCGAGCCGAACCGAGCCGGGGCCAGGCCGAGCCGAGCCGAGCCGACCGGACGGACAGCGGCGGCGACGCGCGCGCGTGTGGTGGTCCATTTGCTTGCGTTCTACCTCCTTCACAAAGTTGCGGTGCCCCTTGGGGCCCAACCCAAGTGTGAAACTTCCACCTTATAAAGGCTATTAATGAGTGTGTTCCCTCCTATGTGGGACATCTCATTTTTCAATTCACAATATTAAAAGCCATCATCAATGCCATTTATCTTCCATCATTTCCAACAATCCCCCACTTGAATTTAAAAATAGGTTCTTGAATAGCGTCAAACGCTTCTATAAGATTATGCATAAACAAAGGTGTCTCTTGACTTGAACCTTTGCATAGTAAGTAAGATTCAGATTCAACAAGAGTGACTCGTAGTCTTGAACTTTATCTCTGACATCAAACCCACACATATCCTTTTCATAGGCTGTATTCTTAAAAGCCCGTGCATTTAGGGCCATGCATGTGTATCCCAGTGTAGTGAACACTCTAGGAATTCTGCCTTAAAATTCCATAGGAAGCGGCCCCCACTTCCACATTCACATAGGTGAGTCTATCAAGAGTACTCTTGTAGCTAGGCACTCCACTCCACATAGAGTATAGATCTCATTAAGAGTTTCTATTATCTCATCCTTTCATCGCTTCAGGACTCATGCTTCCTTCATATATTATGTAGCATGTTCATCTCATATCACTATGACTTGTTATTACCCATTGAACCTAATTCTTGGGATCTCCAGTCTTTTAGGTCGGGTTACCATCACAGGTGACTCATCAATCTATAGGCAATAGTCCCATCCTTTTGGATGTATTTAGGACTTTCTCTCTAGCTAATCCTTTCGTTAAAGGATCTGCTAAATTCTCATCAGTGCGTACATGATCCACTATAATAGCTCCTTTAGAAATTAATTCTCTAACTGTGTTGTGCTTACGATGAATTTGTCTTCTTTTACCGTTGTAATAATGGTTCTCAATTTTTGCAATAGCCGCTGTACTATCGCAGTGGATCAACACAACTGGCAATGGTTTTTCCCACAAAGGGATCTCTGCTAGCAAGCATCTCAACCAGCTTGCTTCTTCACTAGCAGTAGCTAGTGCTATCATTTCAGATTCCATAGTGGACTGAGCCAATATAGTTTGTTTCTTTGATTTCCACGACACAGCCCAATCAGCTATGTTGAAGACATAGCTACTGGTTGCTTTGGAGTCATCTGATAAGGTGTTCCAATCAGCATCGCTATATCCTTCAAGGACAGCAGGAAATCTTCTATAGTGTAATCCGAGACTCATGGTTCTTTTAAGATATCTCATGACTCTTTCAATAGCATGCCAATGCTCCATACTAGGTCTACTAATAAACCTGCACAACAATCCAACGACATAGGCTATGTCGGGTCTAGTGCAATCAGTGGCATACTTGAGGCTGCCAATGACACTTGCATATTCAGTTTGTCTAACACCTTCACCAGAGTTCTTGAAAAGTTTTACACTTGGATCATATGGTGTACATGAAGGTTTACAGTCAAAGTAATTATATTTCTTTAGGATCTTTTCAATGTAATGAGATTGATCCAAAGAAATTCCATTTTCTGACCTAGTAATCTTAATTCCAAGGATTACACTCGCTTCTCTCAAGGTCTTTCATATCAAAGTTGTTACTCAACAATGATTTCACTTTATTTACAGCATGAATGTTTGATCCAAATATGAGAAAGTCGTCTACATATAGACATATGATAGTGCAAATGTTATTTTCATATTTGTAATAGATGCATTTGTCACTTTCATTCACTTTGAACTCATTCGACAAGATTAAGTTATAAAATTTTTCATGCCATTGCTTAGGGGCTTGTTTAAGACCATACATAGATTTATCTAACTTACAGACCTTGTTTTCTTGTCCATGAATTACAAAACCTTCAGGTTGTTTCATATAGATTTCTTATTCCAAGTCACCATTTAAAAATGTTGTTTTAACATCCATTTGGTGTATCACCAGGTTATGTATAGCCGCTAGTGATATTAGCACTCTAATGGATGTTAGTCTAGTGACTGGTGAAAAAGTGTCGAAGAAATCTATATTTTCTCTTTGTCTAAAACCTTTGGCTACAAGGCGTGCCTTGTATTTATCAATAGATCCATCGAGTTTTAGTTTCTTTTTCAAAATCCATTTACAACCTATAGGTTTGAAACCAGGAGGCAAGTCTACTAAATGCCAGGTCTTGTTAGACTCTAGAGAATCCATTTCATCATTTATAGCTTCTTGCCATAAATCTGCTTCCAAAGATGACAAAGCTTCTTTAAGATTTGCAGGATCCTCTTCTAGATTATACGCCATATATTCTGGTCCATAATCTTTAGAAACTCTTACTCTCTTACTCCTTCGAGGTTCTGTTTCGTCTTGTTCGTTGCTTTAAGTATTTCTTATCACCGAGACTTGATTGTGTTCGTTGCCCCCACTATTTCTAGATTTAAAAGGGAATTTATTTTCATAGAAGTCAACATCATTTGACTCTATGATCACTTTTGCATTTAGGTCATAAAACCTATACGTTTTATTGTTTACAGTATATCCTATGAAAACACATTCATATGCTCTACTTGCGAGTTTAATTCGCTTGGGATCGGGGATTCTGACATATGCCAGACAACCCCATGTTCGAAGATAAGACAAGTTGGGCTGTCTTTTCTTCATTATCTCACAAGGAGATGTTTTGCTTTTAGATTTTGGAGCTCTATTCAAAACATAGCAAACAGTCAAAATAATTTCCCCCCACCAGTGAGATGCAGCACCAGAATTAAGCATAATAGCAACAACTAATTCAGTAAGAGTCCTATTCTTTCTTTCAACTTTACCATTCATTTTAGGTGAATACGATGCAGTAGTTTCATGTATAATTCCATGGGTTTTGTAAAACTCAATAAAAATTCTAGAATCATACTTTGTTCCTCTATCACTACGAAACTTCTTAATCTTTTTATTAAATTGATTTTCAATTTCATTTACAAAGATCTTAAACATGTCAAGCGCTTCACTTTTATTTTTCATAAGATAAACAAAAGTAAAATCAGAGCAATCGTTAATGAAAGTTATGAAATAACGTTTTCCATTTCTAGGCAGTGTTCCATCAAGTTCACATATATCAGAATGTATTAATTCTAGGGGTTCAGATTCTCTAATTACTGATTTATGTGATTTCTTTGTTATCTTAGCTTGACTACAAAAATCACATTTTTCAAAATCCTTTGGGGATGATTTTGGAATTAAACCTAAATTACTTAAGTTTGAAATAATATTTTTGTTCATATGACAGAGTCTAGCATGCCAAATATTAAAATCACACAACATGTAAGCAAAAGGAGACATTTTATTCAATTCAACATTCAATTCAAACATGCCATAGTTGAGATTCAAACCATTTGTTCTACCATAGGAGATGTCACAACTCGTTCTATAATGTTACCATTCCTAATTATATTCACCTTCTAGTAATATGTATATCAAGCAACACTTGTACATTAACTTTCCTCACTTCGAGCACATTCCCAAATTATATTTCTCAATCCAACTTTTTATCTGTAATTTGTATTTCTTAGTTATCTTCATTTATGGACTCTTTCTAGTACTCCCTTCTTTCAACTTCTCATAAACACTCAACTTTATTAAATGCTTCAATTGTAGTTTTAAGTAGGCCACATCATAAATCTTACAAGCACAAAAGGGGTAATGTAATCAACTAGTAAATAAGTAAATGCATAAACCAGATGCAACTCATTTCGACTATCAATTTTAAAATCAGAAAGAAGAAAACCTGACTACATTAAGAATAAAGCTCAACTTTATTCGATCAAACTAATTATTATACAATTCAAGAAATCACACCTAACATTCATGTAATGGTTTCACACACTTTGACTTGAAAAAGTCTCCGAGATATCTCTTTTGGTCCACAGGTTTCTCGTCAAGCCTAAATTAATAATGAAATCCAACAATAAACCATAAGCAATAAACAGGCTCCAAGATGTACCTTTATTTTCACAAACATGCACACTAATCATTTGAAACCAAGCCATAGATATTTATGTGACAAAATTACAATTAACACTTACAAAGGAAATACAAAGCAAAAAACAAAAATATAGACAAAGCTCATCCAATCGGTGAAAGGAAACAAACAAGAATATCAAACATTCAAGCCAATGAAAACAAAGGAAAAATTACATAGACAAAGCTCACTCAACACAAATGTCGAATACTGACTAGTAGAAATAATTAGAATAACGCAACTAAACCTAACAAGCACTTCTAATATCATTTCTAGGATTGGTTTAATCTAATCTCACAACGTGTCACACCAAAAATGATGAAAATAAACAAATCACAATCACTAGATAAATTTACAAAATGCAAAATAGATTCTCTCAAGAAACTAATTTGTGAATAGATCAAAGATTTGCATCAAAATTAAATAGAGATTCCGAATCAACTTCCAATACCCAAAATTTCAGTAGTAATCAGTGGTGGATTGAAAAATAAAACATTTTGGGATCAATTTTCGGAAGAGGTAATGCAATGTATACATTATTCATCACTTTCATCGGTTTTTTAAGCACCACTTCTAAAATGTCTCCATCACTTCCGTAATTAATAGGAGTTTAATACTAATACATAAAATAATTTAATACTCCCGTTTAATCACATCTCACAACACAATCTAATCTTCTTGTTAAATGTTACATTGAAATTATTTTAAATGTTACCAAAATAAAATTCAATTAAAGATTAATAATAAGAACAATTAAAAGTGAAATAAGATTAAATTGCTAAGTAAGAAACAATAATTATTTGAAAATTACCAGATAAAGCAACAAACACTTACTCGCAGAGGGAAACACTTCTCGACGGTGAAAGAAATTGACACCTCTCGACAGAAACGCTTCTCAACAAACGTAAGAGGAAGATAAAGAAAACTTTTCATTGGTGTGGAAGTAAAAAAACATTGTGCGGTACAAATTCCATTTATGTTCTTAGTGCGTCTTGGTGTTTAGAGAGTAATTCTTCAATTTCTTCTTTGTGTTGCCCCTCGTTCCTTACTTGACTCTCATACTCAGCTACCATTTTTTTCAATTGTTTCTTTAAATTGTCAAACTCTTTTTTATCATCTTCTCAGAGCTTGTTGATTTTGTTCACAACTGCTTCCACATATAGGCCTCTTCGATAGTTGCATTATTTTCATGTTTTCGCACATCTAACTCTTCATTTGCACCTCTAAAACAATCTTGCATGTTAAATTTATTTTCTTTTTCAATTTTCAACCTCTTGTTGCTTCTTTCAATAAACTGACTTTTACATGTGTTTTCTGATCGTATGTTCTCATTCTCTTGGGAGACTTTTTCTAACTTCTCCCGTAACTCTTTTTTCTCCTCTTCAGATTTTAACAATGATGCTTTGAGTTCTTTTATTTCTTAATTAGCAACAAGGGTAGGTTCAAGTATTTCTTGATCACTCGAAGGTGTACTATGGAAAGGCAACTTGATTTCTTGGACTCTATTCTTTACCCATTGCTGATAGGGTCTACTATACTCGTATTATGCAAAACAAAAGCTTCCAACGACTTATCATTTGGTTTTTCTAACATAGGGTAGCCAAACTGTCTCAAAGCTACCGTCGGATTCTAATTAATACATCATTTGGTTATCACGAGAGGTACATTTGGAAAATCTCTGCATCGACATATTACTTATTCCAACCCTTGTTCTCTATGATACCATGAAATTGTGTCCCCAGTAAGGCAAGCTATACTTTGAGCCCATTCACGATTATTTTTAGTTCCAAAATAAATAATGCCATGTCATGATATATGAATGCAATTATGTAGAATGAATGTTGTGAATATATAACATTTTGAATAAAGGTATGAGGTATTTTTTGCTTATATGGATATTCTTATGACGAAAGGGTCTATTAACTTATGTAGTGAAACTCTCACAAGGGTGGCTCTATAGTTCTAAACACGGTTCTTAGAGTCAATAATCCTATTTTAGAATATTGTCAATAATAATAGATAAATTATTAGGAGTGACAATACCCTCAACATGATCAAACTCTAGGTGAGATCTTCATGCTAACCAAACAGGAGTTACATCCAAAAGGCTACCACTACACAATATCAAAACTAAACTTAAGTTTTGTTCAAACTTGAGTATAAGGTTCCACTCATAAGTGTATCTCTTAGTAAAAGTGTAGTGTGTGGAATAAGTATGATTGGATAACTTCATAATGATAATAAAACATATATAATAAAATAATAATATGAGATCTTAGAGTGGTACAACGTATATACACATTATTTTTTTTCTTCAACTAAAAGATGAAAAATTCTACTTAATTCTTGATGTTCTTCTTGATGTGGTTGTAGGGCAACTAAAACCTCTTCTTTCATCCTTTAAAAAATATTGAGAAACTAAATTTGAAAATGTCATAATTTTTGCCAAAAAAATTTCTAATTATTAAATAAAATATTAATAGTTTATTTATTAACTATGATAAAATTTGTCTTTTAGTTTCACTTTAGTATCTACCTTAAAATAATCTACACATCTTAAAAAATAAATAAGTCACTAACTTTGTAAGGAGATTCCACACTTTTTATATATGATTACGTAATACTTTTCAACTTCAAAGTCAAATTAAACTATATGTGGTAATTCATTTGTCCAAATTAGCTATAAATTTGGTAGCCTTTTTATGAACGAATACAATATTAATAATGGTGACAACTACTTTTGAAGACGGAGAACACAAACACAAACAATGTCACATCAAGAAAACAGAGAACATAACATTGCACTTAAACAAAATTATAGACAATTAAACATGAATAAAAAATACTAAAATTATATCAAATCACTTATTTAAATAAAAGAAGAAAATAAAATAACTAAATTGAATGAAACTTTTATATTGTAAGATAAATTAGTAGTATTAATAATAAGTATGTTTGTAAAAAAATTATAAATACACTTATTAAAATAGAATAACATTTATATTTAGAGACAATTTTTTTCTAAAAAGTGTTTATAATTAGAGACAAATATAGTAATAATCAAGATCTGAAAATGCAACAAAATTCTTGTTATAATAGCGACAAAAGGTATATATTAATTGAATTATTTAATGTTATTATTCTTAATCTACAATTTATTTAATTTAAAAATATTTAATG
>JBBPBT010001178.1:1969324-1993466 GCA_037974875.1 Cicer bijugum | reverse complement strand
AAGTTTTGTAAATAAATAATTAAAGTATAAAATAGAAAGGGATTTGAATATTATATTCACAAATTAAAATATTTTAGTACATTTGTTATCTGAATCCATAAATTAACAATTATTTTATGAATTAAAGAATTATTTGTTAACTTTTGTATTTTCGAAAAGATCATTTCAAAAGAAAGAAATATTATTTCATTTTTTATAAGCATTATACTAACATTTAATATTTTATCTTAAAAAAAATTTAGTATTCACAAATAATAAAAATTAAAAACTAAATTTTTTTATTTATATTTTGATAAATAATATTTAGTTGTTATAATTATATACATAATAATAAATACTTTAAAAAAAACTTATTAAGTATTTATTTAAATGTTAAATATAGCAATAAATATCAACTGATGCATCAAATAAATTCTGAAAATAGAATCTTATAATTAAGGATAAAGGTAGCACTTCTTATTTAAGATTTTTGGTTTAGATTACATTTTTGGCTTTCTAGAATTTAGAGGATTTTGATCCCTTGACGAAAATGCTGGGATTTGTTTACATTCATGGATGGATGAGAGGCTGGCGTGGCTACTAATAGAATATAATCCATTAGTTTGGTTAATTTATAAATTTATAGAATTTTTTTGTATGTTAATTTAAATAATTAGTATTTTAAAGTATATAATTTATTTATTTATTTATTTCAATTTAAAATAAATGGAATAGTTAAATAAATACAAAATATATAAATTGATAAATTTTAAATTATAAAAAAATAAATTTTAAATTATTACTTTTAAAATATTTTAAATATTAATTAATAAAATTTATTTTTAATCAAAATTATTTTTTTATATCTTCTATATTTTAAACTAGTTGAAGCACTTATTTTGCTAAACATTTCAAATAGCTTATCAGCTATTAGCTATATTTTATATTATAAAGAATCAAATATTAATCTTAGCTCATTAGTAGTTACTTCACCAGCAAGCAACAGTTGCATTACCTTGGTTAAATTAGGATTATAATTGTTACTTTTGTTCACTTACAAGTTGTTAGTATTGTTAGTTATTAGCTATCTAACTCAACTCCTAGTGTCAATATATAAAAGTTGATTCATAATCACAAAAATATAATATTTCATTCAATTAGTATTCATGAGCACAAAAATGTAATATTTCCTTCAATTAATATGAGGTTTATTTAATAAAATTTAATTCTCATTATGCTATATGTTACATTATAAGTTAATGTTACCAAATAAAATGTACGTAATTAGTTTGGTTTGTGCAGTTATGACCAAATTCATAATTATTTCTTAATATATGTGTGTAAAACTAAAAGAAATAAACTTCAGAGAATAAACTTACTAATTAGATTAAAAGATAGCTCTTATATACTGTAGCTGATTTGTAGTTTTCTTTTTTTTTTTTAAAGAAAAATATCCACTTGGTGGTTCTTTTTTCTTTTTTTTTTTAACAAATTAATTCAGTTTGGGTTATGAATTCATTAAAAAAAATTGACTTAGGGTGACACACAAAGCTTGTCAACAAATGTTAAGAGATGTAAGAGAAGGTCAATAATATTTTGAGTGACACTCAAATCAAGTGTCAACTTTAAGGGGGCGGCCCGCGGTCTGCTGTACGTTGAGTACTGTCACTACAATTCTGAGGATTGTTACTACATGTTTCTAATTTCTATCTACAACAATGACTGTCACTAAAAACTAAATAAATATAAATAAAGAATTGGTCTATTCCTACAGTAGTGTCTGTCAATAAAACCTTGAAAAATATAAATAAAGAATTAATGTATTCCTACGACATTGTCTGTCACTAAATACAAGAAAAATATAAATAAAAAATTAATTGATTCTTATATTGTAGTATTGTATAAGTGTGTGTATGCATTTTTTTTTATAAATTATTTTATAATATTATTAGTCATTTACCAATAGAAAAAAACCTCCAAAATCTATTTGATATTATTATTTTATAATAAATTTATAAATTATAAATTAATTTACAATTATTTATAATAAATTTATAATTTAAAAATTATTTTATTATTTGATGATAATTTATAATTTATATTGTTATCAAATTATTTTATAAGTTATTTAACAATAAATTAATAAATTATTGTATAATATTATTAGTCATTTACCAATGGTAATAATTTATATTATTAGTTATTAAATTCTATATAAAAAAAAATCACATAATTACTCATAAATATCATCATAAATGTCATTTATCTAATCCTAACAATTATATTATTCCACTTATGGTGAGTAATGATTTTATACGTTAAAAATTCAATTACTCATTAAATTTAATGGAAACAAATCACCAAATCACTCATAAATATTTCATAAATATTCTTTATCAAATTATTTGTGTTATCTCAACATGTTAACCATAATTCATTAATATTAATCAGCTATCTCTCTAAAGACAGTGACAACGTCCTTCTCCATTATCAAATATAATACATAAAACAAACCTCCAACGTCCGTCCTTATTATCAAATTTAATACATAAAACAAGCCTCCAAATCTATTTTGTTGTCACCTTAATATGCATTTTTTTGATTTTTTTTTTCTATAACATTATAATTCATTTATAATTACTTTCAATTTATGTCAATCAATTACTTTTAATTTATTTCTCCATTCAAATACATCAAAACTAAATTAATACATATATAATAAAAATCTATATAACATAAAACAAACCTCCAACGTCCTTCCTTATTATCAAATTTAATACATAAAACAAGCCTCCAAATCTATTTTGTTGTCACCTTAATAAGCATTTTTTTGAATTTTTTTTTCTATAACATTATAATACATTTATAATTACTTTCAATTTATGTCAATCAATTACTTTTAATTTATTTCTCCATTCAAATACATCAAAGTTAAATTAATACATATATAATAAAAATCTATATAACATGGATTCATATTCATATATACTTATATACAAAACCAAACTCATAATAACATTTTTAAGAAACCAAGTCATAACATTTTCCAGTGTTTTTTTTTTTTAACATTTTGTATTTTTGAAGGAAGGATGGAAAAAACACAACTATTAGACTGATACATTCACAATTGATCAACTTTTTTAGTCACGAGAAGCTATCATATCATGTGCAAGAGAGGTTGGCTGAAAAAATCGAGTAGATGTTATCATTACTCGCTCTGACATAAAGACTAGAAAGAGAGGAATAAAGTCAAAATTATTGGTTGTGATATAGGTGGAAAATACCAGTCAAATAAATGTAACTCAGAGACTTCAACTAAAAGGTGTGGTTGTCCATTTAAACTTAGATTGAGACCATTGAAAAATATTAAGGGATGGATTATTAGTTTAATATGTGGACTTCAAAACCATGAGTTAGTGGCTACTTTTGAGAATAATGCATTTATGGGACGACTAAAATAAAAAGATAAGAAACATGTTGACGAGCTGACAAAGTATCACATTGCACTGAGACATATCTTGTCATCTTTGAGTGATCGAGATAAGGAGAATGTGAGTAATATCTCTCAAATTTATAAGTGACGAAGCACATAGAAGAAAAATTTGAACAGACCTAAAATTGATATGCAACATTTGTTGAAGTTACCTGAAGCTGAGAAATATGTTTGTTGGAGTAGGACTCGTGGAGACTCCAACGTTGTGAATGACATGTTTTGGACGCACCCAAATTTCATAACTTTGTTGAACATGTTCCCTCTTGTATAGATCTCATAGATAACACCTACAAAACCATCAAGTATAGGTTATCATTTTTGGAAATTGTTGGTGTAACTTCAACTGGGTTGACATTCAATGTTGCATTTGCTTATTTGAATTGTGAGCATCAAGAAAAACTTTGTTGAGCATTGGAGAACTGAAAAGAGTTGTCTGTTTCAAACACCTCATTTCCTCAAGTGATCGTGACAGACAGAGAACTTGCTTTAATGAATGCAATTGAAGTTGTATTTCCATCTTCAACAAATTTACTTTGTCAACTTCATATTAACAAAAATGTTGGAGGCGAATGCAAATAATATATATAAAGAAAGATATGTAGGAACCCATACTTGAGTTGTGGAGGAAAATTGTTTATTTTTCTAAAAAGAAAGAGTACGAGGAACATTTGTAAATGTTTGAGCAAACATGTGTGAATAATATTATTTTCTTTGACTATGTCCGAGACACATGGTTGACTGCTCACAAGGAAAGATTTATTGAAGCATGGATCATAGATAACACCGACAAAACCATCAAGTATAGGTTATCATTTTTGGAAATTGTTGGTGTAACTTCAACAGGGTTGACATTCAATGTTGCATTTGCTTATTTGAATTGTGAGCATCAAGAAAACCTTTATTGAGCATTGGAGAAGTGAAAAGAGTTGTATGTTTCAAACACCTCATTTCCTCAAGTGATTGTGACAGACAGAAAACTTGCTTTAATGAATGCAATTGAAGTTGTATTTCCATCTTCAACAAATTTACTTTGTCAACTTCATATTAACAAAAATGTTGGAGGCGAATGCAAATAATAAATATAATACAAGATAGTTATATGTGTCGATAATGACAACGTTGTGTATTGTTGTATACTTAGAAACATTCATGGATTATCTTGTGCATGTGAGTTGACACGATACAAGTTCATATACATTGGAGGAAATTAACCATGAATAGTGGTCAATAGGAAGAAAATTTGGAAAATGATTCAAACTCGTGTACCACTAAATGTATTCCTCAACAAACTCATGTGGATATGCAGCTAGATGCAATTTAGTATGAAGGATCGTACAAAGATCATGCATACTTCATTAAACATCAACATCACGTACAATGAGCATCGAGGTGTAGGAGGGATGTGTTGAGTATACTCAAACTTCCATATACACCTCTCTCGTAAATACGTTAAAATCATGGAACACTGATGAATATACCCTCTAAACAATGACACATACTAAAATTGTGTCGTAGAGTTCTCATCGTAATTTTGCATCCATAAAATATTAGTATCTCTCAAAGCATACAACTTTGCTTTATAGTATGCAACGTTCTAAGATGTTTGTTTTGTAGTCCATCGAAACATTCGTCGCATTGATGATATAGGCTCAGTCATATCCCATTTACAAATGTCAGTAAAATATTCATAAATTCATGTTAGTAAATAATAATAATAATAACAAAATACAAATAATTAAATAAACATCTTATCAAATAACAATATAATAAGTATAAAAAAAATAATATAACAGTACCTTGAATAGAAATAAATATCATTCAATCTACTTCGTTGCAGGCAGTGTACCATATCTAAGATAGTCATATAAAATAACAAGAAAAGTTGGTCTTGATGCCCATTTACCACTAGTATCAAGGTCTTAAAAATGAAACAAATATTTTGCAGATACAAGGGTAAAACTTTTATCAGCTAATATGGTACACCCTATCAAATGAAGTAGGTATGTTCTTGTTGCATCGTCGTATCATCCTTCATGAAGTTGCTTAAAAAAAATATAACTTTCAACCACTCAAAACTATATGAAGCACCTCTATTGATCCTAGTTTTTGTCACAGCTTCATCATAATCAACTCTCAATAACTCAATAGCAGCAACAATTACCAAATCTTCATTCACATTAGCAGAAGGTGTGAAAAACACTCCATAACATGGAATACCCAAAAGACCCCAAACATCGTCAAGAGTAATAGTCAATTCACCAAATGGCATGTGAAATGAGCTAGTATTTGTGTGCCATCTTTTAACAAAAGCATATATCAGATTACCGTCAATCATGTGCAAACTACATCGTCTATCCTATTTAATTAAAATAATACACAATAAATTATAATATAAATATACAATTAGTTTATTAAACTCTAATGAACTATACTATAAATATATTAAAATAAACATATAAAAACTATACTACAATCAGTTTTGTAATAAATTATACTATAATCAGCTTTGTACAAATTAAACTATACATATCCTGCATTTTAGTTTCTAAAACCAACTACGTAATAAACTATACTATAAATATATCAAAATATATATATATATATATATATTACTATACTATAATATGTAATAAAATAAATTATTTACTAACTTGTCCATTTCACACTTTAACTGCAATGTGGTGCCTATAGTCCTTAAGAATGGAAAGATCGTAAGGACCTCCAGAAAATAGAGGTTGTTCAGTCTGCTGATGGTGATACACATTATGTTGGTGGTGCTGATCGATAGTTGATCATTAACGCATGATCATGTTGCTCAAACTCAAGCACAATATTATAATCCTCCAGTTGCATCTCTTCGTCCCTCTTTCTCCTTTTCTCAACAACAACTCTCTTATTAGATTGTGTAGGTGGTCGAACTCAATAATGCTTAACATTGTTTTTTTTCTCTCTGATCCTCACTAAAAAAAATTGAATTAAAAAAATGTAAAAAAAAAAAAAAACCATTGTGGGGTTCAATCAAATGTAAAAAATGTAAAATTTCCGATGAAGAGATTTTATAAGAAAAATTTACTGTTTTAGGATAAATCAGGTTGTCGGGGTACGATCAAATTTTTTTGTTTTTACAGTAGGGTTAACGATATTTTAGTAATTTCAAACATAAATATTTTAAATGGGGTATATATTTAATCTAGGGTTCAAAATCCAACACTTTAAGGAGGACTGACAATTCAATACATTAATTTATTTTCTATCCAATCCATCAACTTATTTATTCATCCAACTTATTTAGTTAATGAATTGGAATAATCCATATTGTTAAATGAATGGATTGATTGAATCAATCCATCCTACAATTTTTTTTTCAAATTAAATGGATTTTTTTTTACATCCAATTGATTAAATTTATAATTATTTATTATAAATTTATATATAATATACATAGTTTCAATAAATATCATTATAATTGTCCTAAAAAATATTTTTACTTAATAAATAGTTTAACTTTTTTAAAAAAATGATGTTTTTATATAACTTAAAAAACCAGTTTTTTATATAATTTAAAATAAACACTTTTTAATAATTTAAAATAAATAAATAATTTCTTAAAAAATTATGTTATTTTGATGAAAAAAATGATACTTTTTTTACTTCAATATTTTGATAATAAACTGATTTATTTTTTTAGAATATTAAAAACCAGATTTTTATACTTCATATAAAAATAGTAATCATTCATAATGTAGAAACATTTTGTCATTTTGAGTATTACTGATAAAAAGTGTTCAGTTTTTTTAGTTGTTTTTGAACATGGTGTATAGCAAATTGTTTGTGTTGACTCGATTGTATTCAATGTAACAGTCGCTCTGCCACCGCGAGTATCGCGTCAAAATGAAAACAAATATCACTTAGTTTCAACTTTCAAGCACCAAATTGAAAATCAGTACGTCATCCTCTTGTAACACACATGAACACAACCATAAGCGCAGGCAACCAAAAATATTAACTAACTAACCAGCACCATCAAGTTATGTAGCACCAATTTAACACATTAACGACTAAGAAACCATCACAAAGCTGAATGAAACACCTATTCAAAACTCAAACCAATAATTAATATTTTAAAAGCAAAGTGAACAATCAAAAATCATCATAATAAGTCAAAAAATAAAAAGAAAACAACAAACAATTGGACTCAAATTATTGAATAATAATGACTTAATACAAAATGCTTTAGGCATGAGAATATGACAGATTCATAGGTACTGCAAAACCTGAACTTGATCAAATTAGTGTTGATCTAAGCATCTAGCAAGTTCAATTTTAGCTTCATTTGTCACTTGTATGATTTTGTCCTTCTATAATAGCAAATTTATATTACACAACTACTTACAATTTTTTTTGCAATGATACGTGCATCTTCTAATGAATAATCTTTTGATGGCTTTGGTCGAGCTCTGCTCCATTTTTGATAGCGTGATGGTGGAGATGGAGGTGCAACTATTGAATTTTTAGATGATTTTTGTCTTTGTTTTAATTTTTTATTCATCAGTCTTTCAATAAGCAACTCATATCCCCACAAGACATTAGACGAAGGTATTTATTACGAGACTAAATCATTTGTGTTTTCTTTCTTTTATCCTATTATAATTAATACACTAATTAAATGTAATATTAGAAATAAATTTTGTAAGAGAAACTAAATTATAAATCTAGCTAACCACTAAGGAAGCATCCTCTCGTTTATGAACAAACATTTTTCATATGTCCTTATCAAGATAAATATATACCTCAAGAGAAGATTTGTGACTCAAATCCCACCATTTTAATATTTAGATGCTAGACTAGTTTAAAATGCCCTTGAAAGTTCACCAGGATATGAAATCCATTTCTTTTACAAAAATTCATAATTAGGAAAATCCCATTTCACATATATATATTACAAACATGGAGGAGTTACTGTATGACATTAAAACATATTTACGAAATAAGATATATACTAAAATATTCATTAAACTACAACTACCTTGATAGCTTTCCATATCTGATTTTTCAAGTCACTATCTACGTTGTCCTAAATATCCACCAAAATACTAACAAAGCTTCTAGCATGGGAAGGAACACAATCCTTAAAGTTTTTCTATTTATCCCTAAAGGTAATTCAATCAATAGATCTAAATCAATCAAGAACTTCTTACCTATCATACATTTACATTTAAACTTTGCCATACGTGTACCACACCTACTCTTTCTATGTGTAGACTAAGTACCCACCACACTTTGTGAAGGTGTTGACAAATTATTCATGTGTCCTATTTAAAAAAGAATAATAACAGTCAATAGTAATTCAAAATAATGGAGAAAAATAATTATAAACAATCATGTCATATATTGGTAAAAACTATAAATAATCCAAGTAAATATTATTGATAATGTGAAATTTATTAAGATAAACTATCATTATTATCGTTTTATTTCTTACGAGTCTTGTGTTTGAATATTCTCACATATCCTTTCTTGATGATCATCATGAGCAGCATAATCATTGTCCACTATAGTTTATTCAATGAAAGTAAGTATTCGTTGTGATAATGAAGGAGTCTCAGAAATATCTAGAGTTTCATTTGGTCCTTGCAAGCTTTTACCTTGGAAAACCACTGACCACTTTTTGTTAGAAGGATCACTGACATAAAACATTTGTTTTGCTTGGGAAGCCATAATAAAAGGTTCATCCTTATACGCTACCTTTTCAAGGTCCATTAATGTAAAACCAAATTAATCAATTTTAACACCACTATTGATTTCAATCCATTTACATTTAAAAGCATGCACTTTAAATTTAATGAAATCGACATCCTAGATCACTTCAATGGTCCCAAAGTAAGGTATGGATGTTGTAACAGGGTTTTTATCTTTTGAACTAGATAAATGCATGGACTCATCTACGAACATAACCCGACTATTTTTTATAGTACTAATGTCATCTTGATTCTTTTGTGTAGAATGTAAAATGGTTTATATCGTAGACCGTCAAAGTGAAGCGCATTTGTTAGCCATTTTAATGTATCGGAAATTGTATTGTTAGTAAAAATGGTTTCTTTAAACCACTTTAAGAAAGTCTTGTTATGCTCATTCAACAACCATTTTGCATTCATTCTATGATATATTTTTTTTTCACAGTGCTTTTATGAGTAGAAAGGTAAGGTTGAACCTCATTAGTGTTATTCAATGTATACAAATGTACTTGAAGTGCTTCCTCCCATCCCATACTCTTAAGTTTTAAGCCTCGTATACCATTACTCACACATGTTCCCTTATAACAAGATCTAGGAATTCCTATAGCTTATGATTTCCACATATAGTCAAAACAAAAGTCAATAGTTTCTTCTAATATGTACCTTTCAACAATAGATGCTTCAGAATGGTGTGGATTATTCACATATCCTTTTCAAAACTTCATGTATCGCTCGACTAGATATATCTACCTCAAATAAATAGAACCACATAATTTAATCTTCCTAGCTAAATGAACCACGATGTCAAAAAAAGGAGGAAAATACATCTCTAGTTAGCACAAGATAATAGTAGGTTCATTTTCCAACTCATTTAATTTTTGAGGATCAGTGACTTTTCTACAAATAGTGTTGAAGAATAAACACAATATAGTTAAGATATATCTTACTATTTTAGGCAATATACCACGTAAAGCCACCGATAGTAGTTCTTGCATCAATACGTGGCAATCATAACAAAAGGGCATAGGTAATACATAATTTCATAGATGTCTTATCTAATATATAATTTCATCAAAATAATTAACTATTTGCAATGTACAGTCAAATTCAAACCCTATCCTTTATACAAATAATAATAATTCTTGTTTGCATCATTCTTGGATAAATAATAATAATAATAGTTCATTAATTTCAATTTACTCTTTTGGTAAAACTGACACCATAAACGTTAATTGCAACACTGAAACACGTTGAAACACGTTGCAAATTAAACATCTGTGAATTAAAAAAAAGGGCATAGGTAATGAAAAGAAATATATTGATACATAAAAAATAGATGCATGAGTTTGGTAATGATATGAATGAAACTTGTGATGTGAAGAATGTACACATTACATCATTACTTCTCTATAAATGATTCCAAAATAGTTTATAGTATTGAATCAATAGGTTTCCTTCACACATGTCCGAACCTCTTTAGTTGAGATTCCAACCATTTGTTCTACCATAGGAGATGTCACAACTCTTTCTATAATGTTACCATTCCTAATTATATTCACCTGCTAGTAATATGTATATCAAGCAACACTTGTACATTAACTTTCCTCACTACGAGCACATTCCCAAATTATATTTCTCAATCCAACTTTTTCTCTGTATTGCATTTCTTAGTTATCTTCATTTCTTGACTCTTTCTAGTACTCTCTTCTTTCAACTTCTCTTATACACTCAATTGTATTTAATGCTTCAATTGTAGTTTTAAGTAGGCCACATCATAAATCTTACAAGTGCAAAAGGAGTAATGTAATCAACTAGTAAATCAGTAAATGCATAAATCAAATGCAACACATTTCTACTATCAATTTTAAAATCAAAAAGAAGAAAACTTGAGTCGACTACTTTAAGAATAAAGTTCAACTTCATTCGATCAAGCTAACAATTATACAATTCAAGAAATCACACCTAATATTCAAGTAATGGTTTCACACACTTTGACTTGAAAAAGTCTTCGAGATATCTCTTTTGGTCCACAGGTTTCTTGTCAAGCCTAAATTAATAATAATATCCAACAATAAACCATAAGCAATAAATAGGCTCCAAAATGTAACATTATTTTCACAAACATGCACACTAATCATTTGAGACCAAGAAATAGATATTTATGTGACAAAGGAAAAATTACATAGACAAAGCTCATTCAACAGAAATGTCGAATACTGACTAGTAGAAATAATTAGAATCACACAGCTAAACCTAACAAGCACTTTTAATATCATTTCTAGGATTGGTTTAATCCAATCTCACAACGGGTCACACCAAAAATTATGAAAATAAAAAAATCACAATCATTAAATAAATTTACAAAATACAAAATATACTCTTTAATAAAATAATTTGTGAACAGATCAAAGATTTGCATCAAAATTAAATAGAGATTCCCAATCTACTTCCAATCCCCAAAATTTCAGTATCAATCAATAGTGGATTGAAAAAAAAACATTTTGGGATCAATTTTTGGAAGAGGTAATGCAATGTATACATTCTTCATCACTTTCATGCAGCACCACTTCTAAAATTTCTCCATCACTTCTGTAATTAATAAGAGTTTAATATTAGTACATAGAATAATTTAATTCTCCCGTTTAATCACATCTCACAACACAATCTAATCTTCTTGTTAAAGGTTGCATTGAAATTATTTTAAATATTACTAAAATAAAATTCAATTAAAGATTAATAATAAGAACAATTAAGAGTGAAATAAGATTAAATTGCGAAGTAAGAACAATAATTATTAGAAAATTACCAGATAAAGCAACAAACAATTACTCCAGAGGGAAACACTTCTCGATGGTGAAAGAAATTAACACCTCTAGACAGAAACGCTTCTCAACAAACGGAAGAGGAAGACAAAGAAAACTTTTCATCAACGTGGAAGTAAAAAAACATTGTGGGGGACAAACTCCATTTATGTTCTTCTTTGTGTTGCCTCTCGTTCCTTACTTGACTCTCATTTATCTTCTTTTCAGAGCTTACTGATTTTGTCCACAACTGCTTCTATATATAGGCATCTTCGATAGCTGCATTATTTTCTTGTTTTCGCATATCTAAGTCTTCATTAGCACCTCTCAAACAATCTTGTATGTCAAGTTTATTTTCTTTTTCAATTTTCAACCTCTTGTTGCTTCTTTTAATAAACTGACTTTTACATGTGTTTTCTGATCGTAAGTTCTCATTCTCTTGGGAGACGTTTTCTAACTTCTCCAGTAACTTTTTTTTCTCCTCTTTAGATTTTAACAATGATGATTTGAGTTCTTCTATCTCTTCTGTAAGACCCTTAATTTTAAATCCTAAATTATGCGGTTTTAGGGTATTTTGTGTTGAGTTTCTTAGGCAGTTAGCCCAATTTTTGGTATTGAGTGAGTTAAATGCAAAAAATATATTTTTGGAAATTAGATTAAAATTATTTGTCGGAAAATAATTTATTTACGTTACAAAGGATTTAATACCGGACAATTTTATTAAAAATATCTCGGGTTGCTGAAAATTGTGCCTGTCAATTGAGTTGTGACGAGAGTAGATATTTTTATTAAAATAGATTAAGATGGGAATGAAATGGTGTGTGTAAGAGTTGTTAGATATTTGTGGGTTTGATTTTAATTATAATATATATATATATATATATTATTATTATTATTGTTATTAATATAAAGTAATATGTATATATATGTTAGAAGGGAGTACAAGAAAGGAAAAAAAAACGTAAATAGAGGAAGAAAGACATGGTTCCTCCCAATATCGCGAACACTTCTTCTTCTTCCTCCTTCCTTCCACTTTCTTGTTCCTTCTTTTGCTTCAAGAAAAGAAACCCAAGGCTTAGTGGGTGAGAAAGAACAAACTCTAGCTTCTTTCTTCATCTCGGATTCGAAAACGGTGTTAGTGATTTCAAAATCGTCAAACGCAAACTTCCATGTCTCGTCTAGATCTAAGCTTCGTTTCGCGAAGAGATAGAAGGGAAAGTTGCTCACCACTACACTACGGTGCTAGTGAGCTAACGTTGGAAGCGACGTCGCGAGCAAAGTTTTTACCGGAATTGATCGCGGTGCCGTAAATCGACGTTAAAGCTAACAATAAGGTAAGGGCTCCTTCCAAACTTTTAGTTTGCATTTAGGGCATTATCTGTGGTTGTGTGGAAAAGAATTTTGTTAGGGATGGAGTATTGATTTGGGGAAAAATGTATCTAAGGCATTATGGGTAAAACCTTAGAGTTAGGTTTTGGTTATATTGATGAATGTTTCGTGGAAAATGAATTTAAACTCATTTATGTATGATTTTGAGTAAATGAAACTTGTGTGTTTAAGTGGTGGATTGTGTTGATTTGTGTTCGTTGTTTTTGACGTGTTCTTAGTTAATACTGATGAAACTTGAGATGTGTTTTGTGTGGTCTGTGTGGAAAATGATTTGGTGTGAATTATGGATTGAATGTGAAAGTATGTTTGAGTTTGTTTTGTGTGGAAAATGATTTGGAGTGAAGTGTGGATTGAATGTGAAAGTTGGTTTTGTGTGGAATTTGAAAACCATTAAGTTAAACGAGTATTAAGAATGGGGAATCTCTTAATGTCTTGTTTACTTAATGTGAGTTTGTTAAAAATCGTTTAAGTTAACTGAGCGTTAAGAATTGGGAATCTCTTAATGTCTCGTTTACTTAATGGTTGTTTTTGAAAATGGTTTCAGTGAAATGAGTATTAAGAATGGGGAATCTCTTAATGACTTGTTTACTGAATATTTTGTTGTGGAAATCGTTTAAGTCAAAAGTATATTAAGAATGGGGAATCTCTTAATATGTCTGTTTGCTTATGGTTGTTGTGAAAATCGTTAAGTTAAATGAGTATTAAGAATGGGGAATCTCTTAATATCTGCGTTTACTTAATGTCGTCGTAAAAATGATTTTTGTGGGGAAATGAATTGTTGTGTTTTGGCATGAATTGTGTATTAAATTCGTGAATATGTTTGAGTTTGTTCTATGTGGGATTTGAAAACCATTAAGTTAAATAAGTATTAAGAATGGGGAATCTCTTAATATCTTGTTTACTTAATGTGTGTTTGTTTGTTTGAAAATTGTTTAAGTTAACTGGGCATTAAGAATGGGGAATCTCTTAATGTCTCAGTTACTTAATGTTGTTTTGAAAATCGTTTAAGTTAAATAAGTATTAAGAATAGGGAATCTCTTAATGACTTATTTACATAATGTTGTTTTGAAAATCGTTAAGTTAACTGGGCGTTAAGAATGGGGAATCTCTTAATGTCTTGGTTACTTATTGTTTGTTATGGTAAATCGTGTTGACCCGTGATAGGTGGCACCTCGGTAAACAGTAATGACCCGTGATAGGTGGTACGTTTACGATTTACGTTTGGTAAGTTGTGCTGACCCGTGATAGGTGGCACCTCGGTAAACAGTACTGACCCGTGATAGGTGGTACATTTACGACTTACGTTTCTTGGTGAATTGTGTTTGTCCGTGAGAGACTGCACAGGTGTTTGTCCGTGAGAGACTACACCCTGGTAAATTGTGAATTGTTGGTTCAATTTGTCCGTGTGGGAATTGTATTATAAGTGTTAAGTGTTATGTTTTGGAATTTGGTGATAACATGTTTGATTGCAATACAATTTCAAAACTCCTGATGTTGTAGTAATTGTGTTATAAGTGTTAAGTGTTATGTTTTGGAATTTGGTGACAACATATTTGATTGCAATACAATTTCGAAACTCATGATGTTGTAGTAATTGTGTTATAAGTGTTAAGTGCTATGTTTTGGAATTTGGTGATAGCATGTTTGATCGCAATACTATTTCGAAACTCAAGATGTCGTGGTGATTGCGCTATAATTGCTAAGTTGATTGTTTGGAGTTGTGGATAAGTGTTGATTGATTTCGAAACCCTTTGAAAAGCTGAAAAATGCTGAATTTTGCTGTTTTTATGCTGCTGTCTGATGTGTATTCGAATACAACAAGCTGTATTCGAATACATACATGCTGTTTTGCCACTGACTTACTGTGTAGTCGAATACAAACTGTTGTAGACGAATACAGCCATGTTGTTTTGCCACTGACTTACTGTGTAGTCGAATACAGACTGTTGTAGTCGAATACAGACATGTTGTTTTGCTGCTGAATGCTGAAATAGCCTTGTATTCGAATACAAAGATGTTGTATTTGAATACAACAATGTTGTTTTGTTAAAAACTTCATTTTTCAACTTTGTGTATGCATGTTTGGCATATAAAAACCCTTTTAAGGTGTATGCTAAGTTGAAATGTTATTTTGTGCATTTAAAAACTTAAATGTTATGTGTTAACTGTTAATTTCGGTTGGTGACCCTTTACAACTATTGTGGAAATCTGGGCTTTGCCCTCAGATGAGAACCAGGACCATCATACCGGTTCGTACCCTGTGGATGGAAATGTAGTTGGGAACACCTGACTGGAGCTATGTTAGGAGGATCTTGCGGGGCGCGTGAAGATCACTCAGGATGTATAGTTTTTGTGGAATGATCAGATTTGGTTGATGTATAGGGAGTAGATGTCTTTCTTTTGAATTGCGTTTATTTTAAATTGGAAGACTGTACCGCTTTTTGATGTTTAAATATTTTGAATTCATATTTTGAGAACTTTTTCCGCTGCTTGTAAATTATAATGACTTAATTATTTATCCAAATGTATTACCTCATTTATTTCTCTGTTTTATTTTAATTTCTTTTGAAAAAAAATACACCCTCGCTTTGAAAAACGGGGTGTTACATCTTCATTGGCAACAAGGGTAGGTTCAATTATTTCTTGATCACTCAAGGGTGTACTATGGAAAGGCAACTTGATTTCTTGGACTTTATTCTTTACTCATTGCTTATAGGGTTCTTTTGTGCTGCAACTTCTGCATCCGAGTACTTTTCCTTTTCTAATGATCATTTCCCAAACTCAACTTATCCTTCGCAACATTGGTGGGTCAACTATACTCATATTGTGCAAAACAAAAACTTCCAACAACTTATCATCTGGTTTTTCTTACATAGGGTAGCCAAGATATCTCAAAGCTACCATCAAATTCTAATCAATACATCCTTTGGTTCCCATGAGAGGTACATTTGGGAAATCTCCGCATTGACATATTACTTATTCCACCCCTTGTTCTCTATGATACCATGAAATTGTGTCCCCAGTAAGGCTAGCTATACTTTGAGCTCATTCACGATTATATTTAGTTCCAATATGATACCCTTTCTTGAACATATGAGACGTGAACCAGGTGTACAACACTAGAGCACAACACAAAATTGTTCCCCCTTTCTTCTCATGTTGCATATGCAAATAGTAGTATACATTAGCAAGAATCGCGGGAATTGGGTTTTGTTTATGTTTGTTAAAAGCTAAGAAGACATTGATGGCAACAAAATCTACAAAATTATCAAGGTTTGGGAATAAAACAATACCATAGATAATTAGATCCAAATCATCTATAAAAGTACTCCATTCTTTTTTAACGGCTAAATCCTGACACTTTTGCTCTAGATATTTTCCTGAAAAACCGTGAATGGCTTCTTTTTCCTCTTTTGTACTTGTCAACTCTCTTATGTCGATTTTCAACACTTCAGAAATTACATCCAAACTCGGTGGCTGCCCAGTATATCAATAAGTATTTCCTTTCTCTAGGGAGTAACCCAATATTCGCTTAAATTCCTCTAATGTCGGGGCCAACTAAAAGTCTTGAAAGGTGAAACATCTTAAGAGAGGGTCGTAATACTAAGCCAACATCGTGAGGGCTCTTATTTGCACATTCACTGCCAAGAGATTTAGGATCTTCCCATATTTGCGAAAGAAACTCTCACGTTGTATTGTTTTCATTTGATTGATGATGTCTCTTAAACATTTCAAATCAGGTTGCTTGAACGTTAAAAATAAAGTTTTTCTTTTTTCCAATTCCATTGTCCACTTTAATTTAAAATGTGACTAAGGTTCTTATGATTCCCCAACAATCCTGAAAATTGAAGCAAAATGTCAATTCATTTTCCAAAAGAAATAATGCCATGTCATGAGATATGAATGCAATTATGTACAATGAATGTTGTGAATATATAACATTTTGAATGAATGTATGAGGTATTTTTTGCTTATATGGATATTCTTATGATGAAAGGATCTATTGACTTATGTAGTGAAACTCTCACAAGGGTGGCTCTATAGTTCTAAACACGATTCTTAGAGCCAATAATCCTATTTTAGAATATTGTCAACAACAATAGGTAAATTATTAGGAGTGACAATTCCCTCAACATGATCAAACTCTAGGTGAGATCTTCATGCTAACCAAACATGAGTTACATCCAAAAGGCTACCACTACACAATCTCAAAACTAAACTTAAGTTTTGTTCAAACATGTGTATAAGGTTCCACTCATAAATGTATGTCTTTGTAAAAGTGTAGTGTGTGGAATAAGTATGATTCAGTAACTTCATAATGATAATAAAACGTATATAATAAAATAATAATATGAGATCTTAGAGTGGTACAACGTATATACACATTATTTTTTTGGCTTAATTGCAGTTTTGGTCCATCTATTTTAGCTGAATCGCGAAAGTAGTCCCCCCATTTTGTTTCTCCCCAGTTTTGGTCCCCCAAACAGAATTTTGGTCCAAAACTTGATGAATTTTCATTTTTTAAAGTCGTGCTACAACATTTATGATCATAGATTTCAGGTACAATTATTGTACATAAGATCCTGAGGCATGGTGTAACTTAAATAAATGCAAAAAAAATGAAATTTCATCAAGTTTTGGACCAAAATTATGTTTGAGGGACTAAAACTAGGGAGAAATAAAATGAGGAGACAACTTTTGCGATTCAGCTAAAATAAGGGGACTAAAACTGCAATTAAGCCTATTTTTTTCTTCAACTAAAAGATGAAAAATTCTACTTAATTTTTGATGTTGTTGTAGGACAATTAAAACGTCTTATTTCATCTTTTAAAAAATATAGAGAAACTAAATTTGAAAATGTCATAATTTTTGTCAAAGAAATTTCTAGTTATTAAATAAAATATTAATAATTTATTTATAAACTTTGATAAGATTTATCTATTAGTTTCACTTTAGTATCTACCTTAAAATAATCTACACATCTTAAAAAATAAATAAGTCACTGAGTTTGTAAGGAGAATCCGCACTTTTTATATATGATTACATAACACTTTTCAACTTCAAATTTAAATTAAACTATATGTGATATTTCATTTGTCCAAATTAACTATAAATTTGGTAGCCTTTTTATGAACGAATATAATGTTAATAATGGTGATAACTATTTTTGAAGACGGAGAACATAAAACAAAACAATGTCACATCTAAAAAACAGAGAACATAACATTGCACTTAGAACAAAATTATAGACAATTAAACATGAACAAAAAAATACTAAAATTGTATCAAATCGCTTATTTAAATAAAAGAAGAAAATAAAATAACTAAATTGAATGACACTTTTGTATTGTAAGATAAACTAGTAGTGTTAATAATAAGTATGTTTGTAAAAAAATTATAAATACACTTATTAAAATAGAATAACACTTATATTTAGAGACAATTTTTTTCCTAAAAAGTGTTTATAATTAGAGACAAATATAGTAATAACCAAGATCTGAAAATGCAACAAAATTCTTGTTATAATAGCGACAAAAGGTATATATTAATTGAATTATTTAATATTATTATTCTTAATCTACCATTTATTTAATTTAAAAATATTTAATGCAGGCGGTTGTTATTTAAAATTAAAAAAAAAGGCAATTTAATAAATTTAATTTATATTTTACATATACCATAAGTAAGATTTAATGCAAAAATCATTTATAACTTTTAAAGGTTAGTACAATAAAATTAATTTTTAAATATTTATGGAAATTATTTTAATTTTCATTTTATAAATAAAAATGGTAACATAATTGTAACACCCCGATATTTTACATCGTGAGTGTATTTTTTTTTTTAAACAAAGAAATAAAACAAAGAAAATACTTTTGGATAAATATTTAAGTCGTAACATAACGACAAAGTCAACAAATATTTACAAGCAGCGGAATAACTTTTTTGAAATAAAAATCCAAAGTATTCAAACATCAAAATACACCGGGGCTATGAGGCTTATCGATCATAGCTCATACCCTAGGGGTATTCTCGGCAGACCTGTACAAAAGTACTGCCCCAAGAATTTTATCTTTTCCCACATCACATCAAAAAGTGGAACATGGACCCATCAAAAGAAAAGACATCAAACAGTTTAAGCATGGATACAATATTCCAAAATGAAATAAATACAATCACAAAAGAAAAACATCTAGTCCTTATTCAACCACCTAATCTGATCATGCTACAAAAACAACACAACTCAAGTGATCTCCACGCGCTCCGCAAGATCCTCTTGACACAGCTTCAGTCAGGTATGACTATCTACTTTCCCATCTCCAGGGTACTAACCGGTAGGATGATCCTATTTCTCATCTGAGGGCAAAACCCAGATTTCCACAATAATTGTAAAGGTCACCAAATGAAATTAATAAATATCACATATCAAAATTATTATATTTTCAAATGCTTAAAAGAACCTTTCGTCTTAGCATACTCCTCGAAAGGGTTTTCATATGTCCAAAAATGCATAAACAATGTTGAAAAATGAAGTTCTGACAAACAACATTGTCGTAGCTGAATACAATTGAGAAAATGCAGATTTTCAATTCTAAAATGGCTTTGAATCAATCAACACTTCAAACATTAATATTATCAATTATGAACACATAATTAACACCAAATTAATCTCCACTAATTCACATTTCAAATTTCACACATCGAATATTCATTAAATCAATTATGAAAACATAAATACATCAAAACTTAATCCACCCAACTTCACCCCTCAAAGCAATTACAACAAATCACCACAACAACCGAATATGTATATACAATCGTCAAAGTATAACAAACATGACTCGCGTGCCGAGCACCGTAATGCAATGCGTATATGCCAAAATGCATGATTCCGGAATTCCAAACCAAAACCCTCCTCGAGGGGCGTAAATCATAATTGTACAGTCTCTCACATACCAACACGACATACCAGAGTGCAGTCGCTCTCAGACCAACACAATTTTCTAGAGTGCAATCGCTCCTATATCAGCACATTCTAGAGTGCAATCTCTCACAGATCAGCACAACGCGACAATCCCTGCAAGGATAAGATGAACCAACAATTCACATGGCATCATCTCGTGGCCCATCACGGTCACCACTATCACCGTGGCCCCATCGCGGTCACCATGTACTATGAAATGCATGAGCATACTCTAATTCTTTTCACCATAATCATTAAGTAAATGCACCTATTAAAAGATTCCCCATTTTTAATATTCATTTAACACTAATGATTTTTCAAATACAACACAGAGCACACTCAAACATATTTATTCACACCAATTTAAATTTCCACAACCACACATAAAACACATCTCCAAATTCCATCCACACCTAAATTGAACTAAATTAATTTTCCACCAAGTCACACAAAAATTTCATCTCATAAATTCATAATATTAATTATGAACACATCAATTTCACCTAACATGAATCACCAAAATTTTCAAACATTAATCACCATATTCAATCTCCAAAATTTTCAACCATAATCACCACAACAACATTAATATATCAGAGTTCTTCCCACCGCTAACTCGGTGCCAACGGTCTCGATTCCTGTTTGAGACTCAAGGAGCTAACTACTTAAACATGAATATTTATAACGATTTGTTCACAATAAAACTAATCCACACGCAACAAAATTCATAAAATTAAATCTTTCTCAGACACCAAACTCTTAAAATTAAATAATCTATATTATTTACTTAAAACAAATATTGTCCAATTTTATCATTCACATACTCGACTATTAAGGCACCGAAATATTTGAGTTAGTAAAATACTATAAACTTTTTTTTCTTTTTAAACTCAATCAAAGAGTAATTAAAAGAGTAATATTTTAAACTCTAACAATTTTTAATTTCAATCTGTCTTTTTGCTCAAACTCTTTAACTTAGCTAAAATTTGAATTTTTTCACAACTTTAACAACTCTAAATTTTTCGTAAAATTTGAACTTCAGTTCAAACTCATTCATTTGAAAACAACTCATTACATAACTCAAACTCATCAAATTTAATTACAGTCAATTCACACCAACAACAATCAATTCAATTCCACAACACACATATAACACCTCAATTAAATTTCAACAATTCAAATCTAACCCACCCAATTTCAAAACTCCATATTTTTACACATAAACCACCAAATTTCATCAATTCATTTTTCTACAAAATCCACAAATAAATCACATCTTAAAAATTCATAATAATAATTATGAACATATAAATCACACCAAACTTGAATCACCACAAATCACACCTCAAATTTAAATTCCACTAAATTACACACAATCACATTAAATTAATTTTTCACAAAATCACACCTAAAATACATCAAATTTCTTTTCCACAATATCACAAATAATGTGCTAAACGCAAACTAAAAGTTTGGAAGGAGCCCTTACCTTAAAGATAGCTCTAACACGCGATTACGGTACCATAATTAATTCCGGTAAAATTTAAGTTCGTGATGTCGCATCGAAAACTAGCTCACTAGCACCGCAACGTGGCAATGAGCAACTTTCTCTTCTGTCACTTCTCGAAACGAAGCTTAGATCAAAGAGAAAAATAAAGATTTTTGTGTTTATGGGTTTTGAAAACAAAAGAATTTAGAAACAGAGGAGGAAAGAAAGGCATAGGCGAGAGAACAAAGGGAAAGAAGGTTCAGCTTTGTTTTTCCTTTCTGTTGGTTCTATATATATATATATATATATATATATTATAATAATAGTAATAATAATCTAAACAAATATTTAGATATTTACAAATATTTAAATATTTTAATAAAAATCATCATTACGCCTATCACCTTACGTCACATCACATCACAAATTACTTTTTCAGAAAAATATCTACTCTCGCCGCAATTCAATCGGCAGATGAATTTTTCTGAAAAATGCTGCTTCTCTGAAAATTTTTTCTTCGACAAAAGATTCACCGTAATTAAATAAAATTATTCATCAACGAATAATTTTAATTGGGTTTCTAAAAATAAATTTTTGGCATTTAACTCACAAAATGCCATAAAATTAGCTAAAAAGCCTCAGAAATTCAGTACAAAATTCTCCAAAATACATAAATTAGAATTTAAAATTAAGGGTCTTACAATAATCATAGTCTATATTTTAACCAAATAACTACTCAACAACTAGACTCTGGTCTATAAATAAATTTATAATATAATTCATAATATCATAAATTATTTATAACTTAATTTGGTTATTGGCTGATCCTCGTTTAGATTGAGGCTAGTCAAATATGTTATTCAAAGTTTACCTAATTTATTTAAATTTAGAATAAGATGTTAAATTAAATAATATTAATATTTGTTACTTGAATTAAAGATTAAAGAAAATTTTGGGTGATAATGTTAGTTTTCTCTATGGGTTGATAATGACTGAGTGTATTTTCAAACAATATAAAGTTGTTTTAACTTGAAAACATTGTACTTATTTCCATGAAAATGTGGAGGATTCAATTGCTTTGAAAAACTCAATAATTATTCCAAGAATTTGACATGTACGCAACAAGTGAATATTCCAACATATTACCTATTTACAAAGTTTAAATTTCTAATAATAATTGTCATCCTAATATTCTTTTTAAAAGAATATAAGTGTCATATTGAGATCAGATTGTAGACACACTTGGATTTGGAACATGATCATCATCATTATCATCTTTGTTTTCTCCGTTGAACCAGTAATAAGCATATAATATGAGCTGAACAAGTCCAGAGATAACTCCAATACCATTGCTGATCTGCAAGAGTTAATACAAAGGCGAGCATATTAGTCAAAGAGAGCCAGAATGGCATGTATTTCACACTCTTTGTTTTGATAACCTTTGCCTGTTCATTATATGTAACAAAACATCAACAAAAGTTAATTTGTAGTGAAACACTTCATATATGCCCGTTTCTTACCAATTATAAAAAAATTGATTTTACTATTCAATAATTTGAGATTTAAAAAATAAACCTAAATTGTTTTGTTTTGCCTGTCGTAGTAAAAATCAATTTTTAAAAAAATTAATTAATTTTTTAAAAATGATTTTTTTAAAAATTACTAAAAATCGTTAATTAATTGAAATAGTTTTTAGATTATATATATATATATATATATATTTTAAATGAAACTTTGTACTGAATAAACTTCAATTTATATATAAAGTATATGGGATAAAAGATAATTACTTACCATGATGGTAAGAGGAGAGACGTACATCATTATGTTGAAGATATCACATATAATACCAACCACTAAAGACCTTTTGGTAGTGCCATGTAGTGCCAACATTGTTATAAGAACGATGGCAGCAAAGAAAATAGCCTCTATGAGAACATAAAACACCAATCTCTTCTGAAATTAGAGAAAAACAGTAGTGAGTAGCAGAATATATAGGAAATAATTGAGCATTCAAATAAGCAACTTGGTTTAGTTGGACTTCTCTTAAAAGAAAAAACAGAACATTTGAGAAATTAAAAGCTTCTCTTAAAATATCATTAAAAGATAATCAAACTAAATCATGTTAGGCAAGTGCGTTTAAAGATTTGGTAGTTAACTTAAGTAGGAGAATTATCGAATATTTTTTTTTAAATATAAACAAATTTTAACAACTTCTATATTATTTATTGATATAATTTTATATTATCTCTCACTTAATTTAATTTTTTATATATTTATTTAAAAGAATTA
>JBBPBT010001178.1:1950145-1969314 GCA_037974875.1 Cicer bijugum | reverse complement strand
TAAATAGATTAAGTTTTGTAAATAAATAATTAAAGTATAAAATAGAAAGGGATTTGAATATTATATTCACAAATTAAAATATTTTAGTACATTTGTTATCTGAATCCATAAATTAACAATTATTTTATGAATTAAAGAATTATTTGTTAACTTTTGTATTTTCGAAAAGATCATTTCAAAAGAAAGAAATATTATTTCATTTTTTATAAGCATTATACTAAAATTTTATATTTTATCTTAAAAAAAAATTTAGTATTCAAAAATAATAAAAATTAAAAACTAAATTTTTTTATTTATATTTTAATAAATAATATTTAGTTGTTATAATTATATACATAATAATAAATAATTTAAAAAAAACTTATTAAGTATTTATTTAAATGTTAAATATAGCAATAAATATCAACTGATGTATCAAATAAATTCTGAAAATAGAATCTTATAATTAAGGATAAAGGTAGCACTTCTTATTTAAGATTTTTGGTTTAGATTACATTTTTGGCTTTCTAGAATTTAGAGGATTTTGATCCCTTGACGAAAATGCAGGGATTTGTTTACATTCATGGATGGATGAGAGGCTGGCGTGGCTACTAATAGAATATAATCCATTAGTTTGGTTAATTTATAAATTTATAGAATTTTTTAGTATGTTAATTTAAATAATTAGTATTTTAAAGTATATAATTTATTTATTTATTTCAATTTAAAATAAATGGAATAGATACATAAATACAAAATATATAAATTGATAAATTTTAAATTATAAAAAAATAAATTTTAAATTATTACTTTTAAAATATTTTAAATATTAATTAATAAAATTTATTTTTAATCAAAATTATATTTTTATATCTTCTATATTTTAAACTAGTTGAAGCACTTATTTTGCTAAACATTTCAAATAGCTTATCAGCTATTAGCTATATTTTATATTATAAAGAATCAAATATTAATCTTAGCTCATTAGTAGTTACTTCACCAGCAAGCAACAGTTGCATTACCTTGGTTAAATTAGGATTATAATTGTTACTTTTGTTCACTTACAAGTTGTTAGTATTGTTAGTTATTAGCTATCTAACTCAACTCCTAGTGTCAATATATAAAAGTTGATTCATAATCACAAAAATATAATATTTCATTCAATTAGTATTCATGAGCACAAAAATGTAATATTTCCTTCAATTAATATGAGGTTTATTTAATAAAATTTAATTCTCATTATGCTATATGTTACATTATAAGTTAATGTTACCAAATAAAATGTACGTAATTAGTTTGGTTTGTGCAGTTATGACCAAATTCATAATTATTTCTTAATATATGTGTGTAAAACTAAAAGAAATAAACTTCAGAGAATAAACTTACTAATTAGATTAAAAGATAGCTCTTATATACTGTAGCTGATTTGTAGTTTTCTTTTTTTTTAAAAGAAAAATATCCACCTGGTGGTTCTTTTTTCTTTTTTTTTTTAACAAATTAATTCAGTTTGGGTTATGAATTCATTAAAAAAAATTGACTTATCGTGACACACAAAGTTTGTCAACAAATGTTAAGAGATGTAAGAGAAGGTCAATAATATTTTGAGTGACACTCAAATCAAGTGTCAACTTTAAGGGGGCGGCCCGCGGTCTGCTGCACGTTGAGTACTGTGACTACAGTTCTGAAGATTGTTACTACATGTTTCTAATTTCTATCTACAACAATGACTGTCACTAAAAACTAGATAAATATAAATAAAGAATTGGTCTATTCCTACAGTAGTGTCTGTCAATAAAAACTTGAAAAATATAAATAAAGAATTAATCTATTCCTACGACATTGTCTGTCACTAAATACAAGAAAAATATAAATAAAAAATTAATTGATTCTTATATTGTAGTATTGTATAAGTGTTGTGTATGCATATTTTTTATAAATTATTTTATAATATTATTAGTCATTTACCAATGGAAAAAAACCTCCAAAATCTATTTGATATTATTATTTTATAGTAAATTTATAAATTATAAATTAATTTACAATTATTTATAATAAATTTATAATTTATAAATTATTTTATTATTTGATGATAATTTATAATTTATATTGTTAGCAAATTATTTTATAAGTTATTTTACAATAAATTAATAAATTATTGTATAATATTATTAGTCATTTACCAATGGTAATAATTTATATTATTAGTTATTAAATTCTATATGAAAAAAAAATCACATAATTACTCATAAATATCATCATAAATGTCATTTATCTAATCCTAACAATTATATTATTCCACTTATGGTGAGTAATGATTTTATACGTTAAAAATTCAATTACTCATTAAATTTAATGGAAACAAATCACCAAATCACTCATAAATATTTCATAAATATTCTTTATCAAATTATTTGTGTTATCTCAACATGTTAACCATAATTCATTAATATTAATCAGCTATCTCTCTAAAGACAGTGACAACGTCCTTCTCCATTATCAAATATAATACATAAAACAAACCTCCAACGTCCGTCCTTATTATCAAATTTAATACATAAAACAAGCCTCCAAATCTATTTTGTTGTCACCTTAATATGCATTTTTTTGATTTTTTTTTTCTATAACATTATAATTCATTTATAATTACTTTCAATTTATGTCAATCAATTACTTTTAATTTATTTCTCCATTCAAATACATCAAAACTAAATTAATACATATATAATAAAAATCTATATAACATAAAACAAACCTCCAACGTCCTTCCTTATTATCAAATTTAATACATAAAACAAGCCTCCAAATCTATTTTGTTGTCACCTTAATATGCATTTTTTTTAATTTTTTTTTCTATAACATTATAATACATTTATAATTACTTTCAATTTATGTCAATCAATTACTTTTAATTTATTTCTCCATTCAAATACATCAAAGTTAAATTAATACGTATATAATAAAAATCTATATAACATGGATTCATATTCATATATACTTATATACAAAACCAAACTCATAATTACATTTTTAAGAAACCAAGTCATAACATTTTCCAGTGTTTTTTTTTTTAACATTTTGTTTTTTTGAAGGAAGGATGGAAAAAACACAACTATTAGACTGATACATTCACAATTGATCAACTTTTTTAGTCACGAGAAGCTATCATATCATGGGCAAGAGAGGTTGGCTGAAAAAATCGAGTAGCTGTTATCATTACTCGCTCTGACATAAAGACTAGAAAGAGAGGAATAAAGTCAAAATAATTGGTTGTGATAGAGGTGGAAAATACAAGTCAAATAAATGTAACTCTGAGACTTCAACTAAAAAGTGTGGTTGTCCATTTAAACTTAGATTGAGACCATTGAAAAATATTAAGGGATGGATTATTAGTTTAATGTGTGGACTTCAAAACCATGAGTTAGTGGCTACTTTTGAGAATAATGCATTTATGGGGCGACTAAAATAAAAAGATAAGAAACATGTTGACGAGCTGACAAAGTATCACATTGCACTGAGACATATCTTGTCATCTTTGAGTGATTGAGATAAGGAGAATGTGACTAATATCTCTCAAATTTATAAGCGACGAAGCACATACAAGAAAAATTTGAACAGACCTAGAATTGATATGCAATATTTGTTGAAGTTACATGAAGTTGAGAAATATGTTTGTTGGAGTAGGACTCGTGGAGACTCCAATGTTGTGAATGACATGTTTTGGACGCACCCAAATTTCATAACTTTGTTGAACATGTTCCCTCTTGTATAGATCTCATAGATAACACCTACAAAACCATCAAGTATAGGTTATCATTTTTGGAAATTGTTGGTGTAACTTCAATTGGGTTGACATTCAATGTTGCATTTGCTTATTTGAATTGTGAGCATCAAGAAAACCTTTGTTGAGCATTGGAGAAGTGAAAAGATTTGTCTGTTTCAAACACCTCATTTCCTCAAGTGATCGTGACGGACAGAGAACTTGCTTTAATGAATGCAATTGAAGTTGTATTTCCATCTTCAACAAATTTACTTTGTCAACTTCATATTAACAAAAATGTTGGAGGCGAATGCAAATAATATATATAAAGAAAGATATGTAGGAACCCATTCTTGAGTTGTGGAGGAAAATTATTTATTTTTCTAAAAAGAAAGAGTACGAGGAACATTTGTAAATGTTTGAGCAAACATGTGTGAATAATATTATTTTCTTTGACTATGTCCGAGACACATGGTTGACTGCTCACAAGGAAAGATTTATTGAAGCATGGATCATAGATAACACCTACAAAACCATCAAGTATAGGTTATCATTTTTGGAAATTGTTGGTGTAACTTCAACAGGGTTGACATTCAATGTTGCATTTGCTTATTTGAATTGTGAGCATCAAGAAAACCTTTGTTGAGCATTGGAGAAGTGAAAAGAGTTGTATGTTTCAAACACCTCATTTCCTCAAGTGATTGTGAAGGACATAAAACTTGCTTTAATGAATGCAATTGAAGTTGTATTTCCATCTTCAACAAATTTACTTTGTCAACTTCATATTAACAAAAATGTTGGAGGCGATTGCAAATAATATATATAAAGAAAGATATGTAGGAACCCATTCTTGAGTTGTGGAGGAAAATTGTTTATTTTTCTGAAAAGAAAGAGTACGAGGAACTTTTGTAAATGTTTGAGCAAACATGTGTGAATAATATTATTTTCTTTGACTATGTCCGAGACACATGGTTGACTGCTCACAAGGAAAGATTTATTGAAGCATGGACCAATCGAATATTCATTTAGCTTATATTGTTCATGAATTCAAGATAGTTATATGTGTCGATAATGACAACGTTGTGTATTGTTGTATACTTAGAAACACTCATGGATTATCTTGTGCATGTGAGTTGACACGATACAAGTTGGAAGGTGTTCTAATCCCATTGGATGTTGTTCATATACATTGGAGGAAATTAACCATGAATAGTGGTCAATAGGAAGAAAATTTGGAAAATGATTCAAACTCGTGTACCACTAAATGTATTCCTCAACAAACTCATGTGGATATGCAGCTAGATGCAATTTAGTATGAAGGGATCGTACAAAGATCATGCATACTTCATTAAACATCAACATCACGTACAATGAGCATCGAGGTGTAGGAGGGATGTGTTGAGTATACTCAAACTTCCATATACACCTCTCTCGTAAATACGTTAAAATCATGGAACACTGATGAATATACCCTCTAAACAATGACACATACTAAAATTGTGTCGTAGAGTTCTCATCGTAATTTTGCATCCATAAAATATTAGTATCTCTCAAAGCATACAACTTTGCTTTATAGTATGCAACGTTCTAAGATGTTTGTTTTGTAGTCCATCGAAACATTCGTCGCATTGATGATATAGGCTCAGTCATATCCCATTTACAAATGTCAGTAAAATATTCATAAATTCATGTTAGTAAATAATAATAATAACAAAATACAAATAATTAAATAAACATCTTATCAAATAACAATATAATAAGTATAAAAAAAATAATATAACAGTACCTTGAATAGAAATAAATATCATGCAATCTACTTCGTTGCAGGCAGTGTACCATATCTAAGATAGTCATATAAAATAACAAGAAAAGTTGGTCCTGATGACCATTTACCACTAGTATCAAGGTCTTAAAAATGAAACAAATATTTTACAGATACAAGGGTAAAACTTTTATCAGCTAATATGGTACACCCTATCAAATGAAGTAGGTATGTTCTTGTTGCATCGTCGTATCATCCTTCATGAATTTGCTTAAAAAAAATATAACTTTCAACCACTCAAAACTATATAAAGCACCTCTATTGATCTTGTTAAATATAAAGAGTATTGAGAGACATATATAGAATAACCCGTGTGTTTCAACTACACAGTGGAGACTCTTTATATAGACACAGGGTATTAAATAACCCTAATTTACAGTAATGCTAACGGGCCAGAATACGTATACTTACAGCCCATATATATTATTTACATTCTAATATAATATTTAACATTCCCCCTCAAGCTGGAGCATATAAATCAAATGCACCTAGCTTGTTACATATATGACTAATTCTAGGACCTCGCAATGACTTTGTAAACACATCTGCTAACTGATCATTGTGCCGGTCTCTTCAAATTGAAGTTCTTTCAGTAACTGTTTCAGCCAGATGAGTTCACATGTTACTAGTGCCATGGCCCTGTATTCTGCCTCAGCGCTGGATCTTGCAACAACATTTTGTTTCTTACTCTTCCAAGATATTAAATTTCCTCCTATGAGTACACAATACTGGGAAGTTGATCGTCTATCTATGGGTGAGCCTGCCCAATCAGCATCTGAGTAGCCAATTATCTGAGTATGTCCTCTATCTTCATAAATGAGACCTTTTCCAGGTGCACTTTTGATGTATTTAAGAATCCGGATTACAGCATCCATATGTTCTCGGCAAGGAGAATTTAAGAACTGACTTACCACACTGACAGCAAAGGAAATGTCAGGACGAGTGACTGTGAGATAGTTTAATTTTCCAACCAATCTCCTATATCTTCCTGAATCTGATAGAGGCTCCCCCTGATTGGGTAGGAGTTTGACATTTGGATCCATAGGAGTATCAACTGACTTGGCATTTAGTAGGCCAGTTTCTTCAAGAATATCCATGACATATTTTCTTTGTGAAATTACAAGGCCATCCTTGGATTGAGCTACTTCAATACCCAGAAAATAACGAAGTTTACCAAGGTCTTTAGTCTGAAATTTATTTGAGAGATGTTGTTTTAACTGGAGTATTCCTTGCTGATCACTACCAGTTATAACAATGTCATCCACATAAACAATAAGATAGATGCACCCTTGAGCTGAGTGATGATAAAATACAGAGTGATCGGCTTCACTATGGATCATACCAAATTCTTGTACTACCGAGCTGAATCTGCCAAACCAAGCTCTAGGAGACTGTTTAAGACCATAAAGAGACCTGTGTAGCCGACAAACCATGTTAGAAGACTCCCCCTGAGCAACAAATCCTGGTGGTTGCTCCATATACACCTCCTCTGCAAGATCACCGTGCAAGAAAGCATTTTTAATGTCAAGCTGATGGAGGGGCCAATGTCTAATTGTTGCAATGGAGAAAAATAGTCTGACAGATGACATTTTGGCAACCGGTGAGAATGTATCACTGTAATCCAACCCAAAATTCTGAGTATATTCCTTGGCCACCAAACGAGCCTTAAATCGATCAATCATACCATCAGGACCAACCTTCACTGTATAAATCCAACGACACCCAACTACCGACTTCCCATGAGGTAGGGGTACCAATTCCCAAGTACCACTGCTTTGTAGAGCACACATCTCATCAAGCATTGCTTGCCTCCACTAATGGTGGGATAATGCTTCACCTGTAGTTTTAGGAATAGAAACAGAAGACAAGGAGGACAAGCAAGTGTAATGTAAAGGTGAAAGACGATGATAACACAAATCAATATAATGAGGAGATGGATTACGGGTGGTGCGAATATCCTTACGAATAGCAATGGGAAGATCAGGCTCACGTGGCAGGGCCGGATCCGGAGGTGGCGTCGGAGGAGAGTCTGTAATGGGAGCAGGAACTGGCACAACCGAGGATAAACGACGACGCTGATATGTTTGTAGTGGTCGTGGAGGTTGGGGGTAGACTCGGTAGGTTCTATAGGAATCTGAGTGGGTGGGAGAGGGATAACTACTTGAGGAGGTTCAGGATTAATGTCTTGATAGGGCTCAGTAACTACTTGAGGAGGTTCGGGATTAATGTCCTGATAGGGCTCAGTAGCTATATGGGTAGGTTTAAAATATTGTACAGACTCGAAAAAGGTAACATCAGCTGATATAACGTAGCGGTGTAGTGTGGGAGAATAACAACGGTAGCCTTTTTGAGACCGATGATAACCGAGAAAGACACACTTGAGCGACCGAGCTGACAATTTGTCCAAACCGGGGGATAAATTGTGAACAAAACACGTGGACCCAAAGACACGAGGTGGTAATGGGTGAAGAGGGGTATCGGGAAAAAGGACCGAATAGGGAATATTGCCATTAAGGACAGAAGATGGCATACGGTTAATAAGGTAGCACGCTGTTAAGACTGCATCCCCCCAAAATCGGAATGGAACATTGCCATGGAGAAGTAAGGTTCGTGTGGTTTCAATGAGATGCCGATTTTTGCGTTCGGCTACCCCATTTTGCTGAGGTGTATAAGGACATGAGGTTTGGTGTAAAATACCGTTGGAAGCCATAAAATTTTGAAATTGATGAGACAAATATTCTCGAGCATTATCACTTCTTAAGGTACGAATGGAAACTCCAAATTGGGTTTTAATTTCTTTATAAAACTGCTCAAAGATGGAAAACAATTCCGTTCTATTTTTCATTAAAAATAACCACGTACAACGAGAATAATCATCAATAAAAGTAACAAAATACTTAGACTCTAAAGTAGACACAGTACGAGAGGGACCCCAAACATCAGAGTGAACTAAAGCAAAAGGAGAGGATACTCTTTTATTGACTCGATCGGGAAAATTACTACGGGTGTGTTTCCCTAACTAACACGACTCACAATGTAAAGTAGATAATTTAGACAAACTAGGTACCAGTTTTTGTAGTTTGGTAAGACTTGGGTGTCCTAGCTGAGCATGGATAGTATGTGGGGACTCTGTGGCAGAGCATGTATTGGATGTTGTAGAAAGGTAATAGAGGCCTTGTGACTCATATCCGACGCCAATCGTCCTTCCCGAATTCCGGTCCTGCAAGGTAACATTATCATTAGTGAAAGTAATAATACAGTTATGAGATCGAGTCAATCGACTAACTGAAAGTAAATTAAAGGGGCATCCAGGTACATAGAGAACAGATGCAACTGAGATAGAAGGGAGAATGTGGACAGTGCCAACTCCTTGAGACCGAGTTTGAGTACCATTGGCAGAAGTTATAGTAGGTAAAAAACCAGATGTAGAAAGTGACGAAAAGAGACCTTTATTACCAGTAATATGATCAGACGCACCAGAATCAAGAACCCAAGGGCCGAGAGAAGATGAATGAGAGAGGTAAACAGATGAGTTACCAGTGTGTGCAACCGAAGTAGGAGAACTAGAGTTTGGATGACTCTGAACCCATCGGAGAAAATCTTCATAATTTGCCGTGGAGCCTTGTGGAGATGGTGTAGTCTGAATAGTGGCAGAAGGATCAAGCTGAGGCTTGCCATGCAACTTCCAAAAGCGATCAATAGTGTGTCCAAGCCGATGACAATGCTCACACTTGGGACGAGGCTTAGAGCTGGATGGTCCTCCACGAGAACTTTGCTGATTATGTCCCTGAGATGCCATGGTCAACGAAGGTTGTCAGATAATGCATCGGAACCGAGAAAACAAGGGTTGTTTGAACTGGAAGTCGTATATCCGTAACTCGAAACTGAAAAATGATGGCAGATATGGAAGCAGGAGGCCGAGGCGAGTGCTATGGAAGAAGAAGCACCGTGAACGGCTTCCAGACGCGCCGTCACGCGCTGTGGCAGTGGGCGGCGCGTGAGATCCACGCGCGGGACGTGCAGGCGGCGTGTGTGGGCGCGTGAGGGCGCGTGAGACTGATTCTGAAGGTGCGGCGGAAGGGTTTGGCCGATCTGAGGTGTTCGGCGCTGATGGAGTGGTCGTTCTTCAAAAAAACTCGTCAGAAACAGTGACAGCAGCAACGGCAGCGACGGTAAAGCGTGAACGGCTGAACAAAAATTGAGGAATCAGGGGTTCAACGGCAGAAGGGGAAACCGGAGTTGAGAACACAGTTTGCCGAAAAAAAATATAGAAGGGGAAACCAGAGTTGAGAACACGGTTTGCCGAAAAAAAAAAATATTCACCGGAGACAATGGGTCGACCGGGTAGTTGACGATTAGGGTTTGTCTCTTAGTTGACTCTAGATACCATGTTAAATATAAAGAGTATTGAGAGACATATATAGAATAACTCGTGTGTTTTAACTACACAATGGAGACTCTTTATATAGACACAGGGTATTAAATAACCCTAATTTATAGTAATGCTAATGGGCCATAATACGTATACTTACAGCCCATATATATTATTTACATTCTAATATAATATTTAACAGATCCTAGTTTTTGTCACAGCTTCATCATAATCAACTCTCAATAACTCAATAGCAGCAACAATTACCAAATCTTCATTCACATTAGCAGAAGGTGTGAAAAACACTCCATAACATGGAATACCCAAAAGACCCCAAGCATCGTCAAGAGTAATAGTCAATTCACCAAATGGCATGTGAAATGAGCTAGTCTTTGTGTGCCATCTTTTAACAAAAGCATATATCAGATTACCGTCAATCATGTGCAAACTACATCGTCTATCCTATTTAATTAAAATAATACACAATAAATTATAATATAAATATACAATTAATTTATTAAACTCTAATGAACTATACTATAAATATATTAAAATAAACATATAAAAACTATACTACAATCAGTTTTGTAATAAATTGTACAAATTAAACTATACATATCCTGCATTTTAGTTTCTAAAACCAACTACGTAATAAACTATACTATAAATATATCAATATATATATATATATATTACTATACTATAATATGTAATAAAATAAATTATTTACTAACTTGTCCATTTCACACTTTAACTACAATGTGGTGCTTATAGTCCTTAAGAATGGAAAGATCGTAAGGACCTCCAGAAAATAGAGGTTGTTTTGTCTGCTGATGGTGATACACATTATGTTGGTGGTGCTGATCGAGTTGATCATTAACGCATGATCATGTTGGTCAAACTCAAGCACAATATTATAATCCTCCAGTTGCATCTCTTCGTCCCTCTTTCTCCTTTTCTCAACAACAACTCTCTTATTAGATTGTGTAGGTGGTCGAACTCAATAATGCTTAACGTTGTTTTTCTTCTCTCTGATCCTCACTAAAAAAAATTGAATTAAAAAAATGTAAAAAAAAAAAACCATTGTGGGGTTCGATCAAATGTAAAAAATGTAAAATTTCCGATGAAGAGATTTTATAAGAAAAATTTACTTTTTTAGGATAAATCAGGTTGTCGGGGTACGATCAAATTTTTTTGTTTTTACAGTAGGGTTAATGATATTTTAGTAATTTCAAACATAAATATTTTAAATGGGGTATATATTTAATCGAGGGTTCAAAATCCAACACTTTAAGGAGGACTAACAATTCAATACATTAATTTATTTTCTATCCAATCCATCAACTTATTTATTCATCCAACTTATTTACAAAATAAAAATTAGTTAATGATTGGAATAATCCATATTGCTAAATGAATGGATTGATTGAATCAATCCATCCTACAGTTTTTTTTCAAATTAAATGGATTTTTTTTACATCCAATTGATTAAATTTATAATTATTTATTATAAATTTATATATAATATACATAGTTTCAATAAATATCATTATAATTGTCCTAAAAAATATTTTTACTTAATAAATAGTTTAATTTTTTAAAAAAAATGGTGTTTTTATATAACTTAAAAAACCAGTTTTTTATATAATTTAAAATAAACACTTTTTAATAATTTAAAATAAATAAATAATTTCTTAAAAAATTATGTTATTTTGAAGAAAAAAAATGATACTTTTTTTACTTCAATATTTTGATAATAAACTGATTTATTTTTTTAGAATATTAAAAACCAGATTTTTTTACTTCATATAAAATAGTAATCATTCATAATGTAGAAACATTTTGTCATTTTGAGTATTACTGATAAAAAGTGTTCGGTTTTTTTAGTTGTTTTTGAACATGGTGTATAGCAAATTGTTTGTGTTGACTCGATAGTATTCAATGTAACAGTCGCTCTGCCACCGCGAGTATCGCGTCAAAATGAAAACAAATATCACTTAGTTTCAACTTTCAAGCACCAAATTGAAAATCAGTACGTCATCCTCTTGTAACACACATGAACACAACCATAAGCGCAGGCAACCAAAAATATTAACTAACTAACCAGCACCATCAAGTTATGTAGCACCAATTTAACACATTAACGACTAAGAAACCATCACAAAGCTGAATGAAACACCTATTCAAAACTCAAACCAATAATTAATATTTTAAAAGCAAAGTGAACAATCAAAAATCATCATAATAAGTCAAAAAATAAAAAGAAAACAACAAACATTTGGACTCAAATTATTGAATAATAATGACTTAATACAAAATGCTTTAGGCATGAGAATATGACAGATTCATAGGTACTGCAAAACCTGAACTTGATCAAATTAGTGTTGATCTAAGCATCTAGCAAGTTCAATTTTAGCTTCATTTGTCACTTGTATGATTTTGTCCTTCTATAATAGCAAATTTATATTACACAACTACTTACAATTTTTTTTGCAATGATACGTGCATCTTCTAATGAATAATCTTTTGATGGCTTTGGTCGAGCTCTGCTCCATTTTTGATAGCGTGATGGTGGAGATGGAGGTGCAACTATTGAATTTTTAGATGATTTTTGTCTTTGTTTTAATTTTTTATTCATCAGTCTTTCAATAAGCAACTCATATCCCCACAAGACATTAGACGAAGGTATTTATTACGAGACTAAATCATTTGTGTTTTCTTTCTTTTATCCTATTATAATTAATACACTAATTAAATGTAATATTAGAAATAAATTTTGTAAGAGAAACTAAATTATAAATCTAGCTAACCACTAAGGAAGCATCCTCTCGTTTATGAACAAACATTTTTCATATGTCCTTATCAAGATAAATATATACCTCAAGAGAAGATTTGGGACTCAATTCCCACCATTTTAATATTTAGATGCTAGACTAGTTTAAAATGCCCTTCAAAGTTCACCAGGATATGAAATCCATTTCTTTTACAAAATCTCATAATTAGGAAAATCCCATTTCACATATATATATTACAAACATGGAGGAGTTACTGTATGACATTAAAATATATTTACGAAATAAGATATATACTAAAATATTCATTAAACTACAACTACCTTGATAGCTTTCCATATCTGATTTTTCAAGTCACTATCTACGTTGTCCTAAATATCCACCAAAATACTAACAAAGCTTCGAGCATGGGAAGGAACACGATCCTTAAAGTTTTTCTATTTATCCCTAAAGGTAATTCAATCAATAGATCTAAATCAATCAAGAACTTCTTACCTATCATACATTTACATTTAAACTTTGCCATACGTGTACCACACCTACTCTTTCTATGTGTAGACTAAGTACCCACCACACTTTGTGAAGGTGTTGACAAATTATTCATGTGTCCTATTTAAAAAAGAATAATAACAGTCAATAGTAATTCAAAATAATGGAGAAAAATAATTATAAACAATCATGTCATATATTGGTAAAAACTATAAATAATCCAAGTAAATATTATTGATAATGTGAAATTTATTAAGATAAACTATCATTATTATCGTTTTATTTCTTACGAGTCTTGTGTTTGAATATTCTCACATATCCTTTCTTGATGATCATCATGAGCAGCATAATCATTGTCCACTATAGTTTATTCAATGAAAGTAAGTATTCGTTGTGATAATGAAGGAGTCTCAGAAATATCTAGAGTTTCATTTGGTCCATGCAAGCTTTTACCTTGGAAAACCACTGACCACTTTTTGTTAGAAGGATCACTGACATAAAACACTTGTTTTGCTTGGGAAGCCATAATAAAAGGTTCATCCTTATACGCTACCTTTTCAAGGTCCATCAATGTAAAATCAAATTAATCAATTTTAACACCACTATTGATTTCAATCCATTTACATTTAAAAGCATGCACTTTAAATTTAATGAAATCGACATCCTAGATCACTTCAATGGTCCCAAAGTAAGGTATGGATGTTGTAACAGGGTTTTTATCTTTTGAACTAGATAAATGCATGGACTCATCTACGAACATAACCCGACTATTTTTTATAGTACTAATGTCATCTGGATTCTTTTGTGTAGAATGTAAAATTTTTTATATCGTAGACCGTCAAAGTGAAGCGCATTTGTTAGCCATTTTAATGTATCGGAAATTGTATTGTTAGTAAAAATGGTTTCTTTAAACCACTTTAAGAAAGTCTTGTTATGCTCATTCAACAACCATTTTGCATTCATTCTATGATATATTTTTTTTCACAGTGCTTTTATGAGTAGAAAGGTAAGGTTGAACCTCATTAGTGTTATTCAATATATACAAATGTTCATGAAGTACTTCCTCCCATCCCATACTCTTAAGTTTTAAGCCTCGTATACCATTACTCACACATGTTCCCTTATAACAAGATCTAGGAATTCCTATAGCTTATGATTTCCACATATAGTCAAAACAAAAGTCAATAGTTTCTTCTAATATGTACCTTTCAACAATAGATGCTTCAGAATGGTGTGGATTATTCACATATCCTTTTCAAAACTTCATGTATTGCTCGACTGGATATATCTACCTCCAATAAATAGAACCACATAATTTAATCTTCCTAGCTAAATGAACCACGATGTCAAAAAAAGGAGGAAAATACATCTCTAGTTAGCACAAGATAATAGTAGGTTCATTTTCCAACTCATTTAATTTTTGAGGATCAGTGACTTTTCTACAAATAGTGTTGAAGAATAAACACAATATAGTTAAGATATATCTTACTATTTTAGGCAATATACCACGTAAAGCCACTGATAGTAGTTCTTGCATCAATACGTGGCAATCATAACAAAAGGGCATAGGTAATACATAATTTCATAGATGTCTTATCTAATATATAATTTCATCAAAATAATTAACTATTTGCAATGTACAGTCAAATTCAAACCCTATCCTTTATACAAATAATAATAATTCTTGTTTGCATCATTCTTGGATAAATAATAATAATAATAATAATAATAATAATAGTTCATTAATTTCAATTTACTCTTTTGGTAAAATTGACACCATAAACGTTAATTGCAACACTGAAACACGTTGAAACACGTTGCAAATTAAACATCTGTGAATTAAAAAAAAGGGCATAGGTAAAGAAAAGAAATATATTGATACATAAAAAATAGATGCATGAGTTTGGTAATGATATGAATGAAACTTGTGATGTGAAGAATGTACACATTACATCATTACTTCTCTATAAATGATTCCAAAACAGTTTATAGTATTGAATCAATAGGTTTCCTTCACACATGTCCGAACCTCTTTAGTTGAGATTCCAACCATTTGTTCTACCATAAGAGATGTCACAACTCTTTCTATAATGTTACCATTCCTAATTATATTCACCTGCTAGTAATATGTATATCAAGCAACACTTGTACATTAACTTTCCTCACTACGAGCACATTCCCAAATTATATTTCTCAATCCAACTTTTTCTCTGTATTGCATTTCTTAGTTATCTTCATTTCTTGACTCTTTCTAGTACTCTCTTATTTCAACTTCTCATATACACTCAATTGTATTTAATGCTTCAATTGTAGTTTTAAGTAGGCCACATCATAAATCTTATAAGTGCAAAAGGAGTAATGTAATCAACTAGTAAATCAGTAAATGCATAAATCAAATGCAACACATTTCTACTATCAGTTTTAAAATCAAAAAGAAGAAAACTTGAGTCGACTACTTTAAGAATAAAGTTCAACTTCATTCGATCAAGCTAACAATTATACAATTCAAGAAATCACACCTAATATTCAAGTAATGGTTTCACACACTTTGACTTGAAAAAGTCTTCAAGATATCTCTTTTGGTCCACAGGTTTCTTGTCAAGCCTAAATTAATAATAATATCCAACAATAAACCATAAGCAATAAATAGGCTCCAAAATGTAACGTTATTTTCACAAACATGCACACTAGTCATTTGAGACCAAGAAATAGATATTTATGTGACAAAATTACAATTAATACTTACAAAGGAAATACAAAGAAAAAAAAAAAGACAAAGCTCATCCAATCGGGTGAAAGGAAACAAACAGGAATATTAAACATTCAAGCCAATGAAAACAAAGGAAAAATTACATAGACAAAGCTCATTCAACAGAAATGTCAAATACTGACTAGTAGAAATAATTAGAATCACACAGCTAAACCTAACAAGCACTTTTAATATCATTTCTAGGATTGGTTTAATCCAATCTCACAAACGGGTCACACCAAAAATTATGAAAATAAAAAAATCACAATCATTAAATAAATTTACAAAATACAAAATATACTCTTTAATAAAATAATTTGTGAACAGATCAAAGATTTGCATCAAAATTAAATAGAGATTCCGAATCAACTTCCAATCCCCAAAATTTCAGTATCAATCAATGGTGGATTGAAAAAAACACATTTTGTGATCAATTTTTGGAAGAGGTAATGCAATGTATACATTCTTCATCACTTTCATGCAGCACCACTTCTAAAATTTCTCCATCACTTCTGTAATTAATAAGAGTTTAATATTAGTACATAGAATAATTTAATTCTCCCGTTTAATCACATCTCACAACACAATCTAATCTTCTTGTTAAAGGTTACATTGAAATTATTTTAAATATTACTAAAATAAAATTCAATTAAAGATTAATAATAAGAACAATTAAGAGTGAAATAAGATTAAATTGTGAAGTAAGAACAATAATTATTAGAAAATTACCAGATAAAGCAACAAACAATTACTCCAGAGGGAAACACTTCTCGATGGTGAAAGAAATTAACACCTCTAGACAGAAACGCTTCTCAACAAACGGAAGAGGAAGACAAAGAAAACTTTTCATCAACGTGGAAGTAAAAAAACATTGTGGGGGACAAACTCCATTTATGTTCTTCTTTGTGTTGCCTCTCGTTCCTTACTTGACTCTCATTTATCTTCTTTTCAGAGCTTACTGATTTTGTCCACAACTGCTTCTATATATAGGTATCTTCGATAGCTGCATTATTTTCTTGTTTTCACATATCTAACTCTTCATTTGCACCTCTCAAACAATCTTGTATGTCAATTTTATTTTCTTTTTCAATTTTCAACCTCTTGTTACTTCTTTTAATAAACTGACTTTTACATGTGTTTTCTGATCGTAAGTTCTCATTCTCTTGGGAGACGTTTTCTAACTTCTCCAGTAACTTTTTTTTCTCCTCTTTAGATTTTAACAATGATGATTTGAGTTCTTCTGTCTCTTATGTAAGACCCTTAATTTTAATTCCTAAATTATACGGTTTTAGGGTATTTTGTGTTGAGTTTCTTAGGCTGTTAGCCCAATTTTTGGTATTGAGTGAGTTAAATGCCAAAAATATATTTTTGGAAATTAGATTAAAATTATTTGTCGGAAAATAATTTATTTACGTTACGAAGGATTTAATACCGGACAATTTTATTAAAAATGTCTCGGGTTGCTGAAAATTGTGCCTGTCAATTGAGTTGTGACGAGAGTAGATATTTTTATTAAAATAGATTAAGATGGGAATGAAATGATGTGTGTAAGAGTTGTTAGATATTTGTGGGTATGATTTTAATTATAATATATATATATATATTAATATTATTATTGTTATTAATATAAAGTAATATGTATATATATGTTAGAAGGGAGTACAAGAAAGGAAAAAAAAACGTAAACAGAGGAAGAAAGACATGGTTCCTCCCAATATCGCGAACACTTCTTCTTCTTCTTCCTCCTTCCTTCCACTTTCTTGTTCCTTCTTTTGCTTCAAGAAAAGAAACCCAAGGCTTAGTGGGTGAGAAAGAACAAACTCTAGCTTCTTTCTTCTTCTCGGATTCGAAAACGGTGTTAGTGATTTCAAAACCGTCAAACGCAAACTTCCACGTCTCGTCTAGATCTAAGCTTCGTTTCGCGAAGAGATAGAAGGAAAAGTTGCTCACCACTACACTACGGTGCTAGTGAGCTAACTATGGAAGCGACGTCGCGAGCAAAGTTTTTACCGGAATTGATCGCGGTGCCGTAAATCGACGTTAAAGCTAACAATAAGGTAAGGGCTCCTTCCAAACTTTTAGTTTGCATTTAGGGCCATATCTGTGGCTGTGTGGAAAAGAATTTTGTTAGGGGTGGAGTATTAATTTGGGGAAAAATGTATCTAAGGCTTTATGGGTAAAACCTTAGAGTTAGGTTTTGGTTATATTGATGAATGTTTCGTGGAAAATGAATTTAAACTCATTTATGTATGATTTTGAGTAAATGAAACTTGTGTGTTTAAGTGGTGGATTGTGTTGATTTGTGTTCGTTGTTTTTGACGTGTTCTTAGTTAATACTGATGAAACTTGAGATGTGTTTTGTGTGGTCTGTGTGGAAAATGATTTGGTGTGAATTATGGATTGAATGTGAAAGTATGTTTGAGTTTGTTTTGTGTGGTTTGTGTGGAAAATGATTTGGAGTGAAGTATGGATTGAATGTGAAAGTTGGTTTTGTGTGGAATTTGAAAACTATTAAGTTAAACGAGTATTAAGAATGGGGAATCTCTTAATGTCTTGTTTACTTAATGTGAGTTTGTTAAAAATCGTTTAAGTTAACTGAGCGTTAAGAATAGGGAATCTCTTAATGTCTCGTTGACTTAATGGTTGTTTTTGAAAATGGTTTCAGTGAAATGAGTATTAAGAATGGGGAATCTCTTAATGACTTGTTTACTGAATATTTTGTTGTGGAAATCGTTTAAGTCAAAAGTATATTAAGAATGGGGAATCTCTTAATATGTCTGTTTGCTTATGGTTGTTGTGAAAATCGTTAAGTTAAATGAGTATTAAGAACGGGGAATCTCTTAATATATGCGTTTACTTAATGTCGTCGTAAAAATGATTTTTGTGGGGAAATGAATTGTTGTGTTTTGGCGTGAATTGTGTATTAAATTCGTGAATATGTTTGAGTTTGTTCTGTGTGGGATTTGAAAACCATTAAGTTAAATAAGTATTAAGAATGGGGAATCTCTTAATATCTTGTTTACTTAATGTGTGTTTGTTTGTTTGAAAATTGTTTAAGTTAACTGGGCATTAAGAATGGGGAATCTCTTAATGTCTCGGTTACTTAATGTTGTTTTGAAAATCGTTTAAGTTAAATAAGTATTAAGAATGGGGAATCTCTTAATGACTTATTTACTTAATGTTGTTTTGAAAATCGTTAAGTTAACTGG